>PVLD010003561.1:0-140414 GCA_004027595.1 Dinomys branickii | reverse complement strand
TGATATAATACGTTGCCTGCATATGTATCGCTGATTTATTTCACTTATGAGTATGGACTCCAGTTTTGTCCACTTGCCTACAAAGTTCCCAAAATTGTCTTTCTTTATAGCTGAATAATATTCCATTGTATAAAAATGCCACAATTTTTTAATCCAGTCTTCTGTGGATGGGCACTTGGGTTGCTTCCACATTTTAGCTTTTATATATCAGAGTGATATGATGTTCCTTTTAAACTGCTAATGTCACCTCCTCAAAGAGGCTCTTCCCAGTTTCTGGCTAAACTTTGCAGTGTTTGTTTAGCCCCCTTTTTCTTTCTCTGTTTAACTCCCGCCACTATCTGACACAGTCATTATTCGGTCATTGTCTCCCCAGCTTCCATCCCTCCTACTGGGAGGCAAACCCCCTTGAGGACAGTTTTTGGCTTTTTTTTTTTTTTTTTTTTGTATTGCCAGAGCCCAGAATGGTGTGAAGAACTCAATAAATAGGTGTCAAGTTGGTAAGTGAATACATGACTGTGCCATATGACACACACCATCATAGCTACACATACTTTTCCACATACACTGGAACATACATCAATTTTTATGTTCTAGGTCTTGGAGCTCTTTCAATGTTAGTATATATTCATCCATCTCATTTGTTTCTCATGGCTGCATACTCTTCTACAGTGTGTTTGTAGTTTGATGTTAATGCGAGTTGTTTGTAATTGTTCCTGTTAAATACAGTGCAACAAATATTCTTGGTGCTTGTACTAAAATATTCTCATAGCATCTGTAGCATTCACTTTCCTGTCCATGGGACACAGTCCTTGACACTCACACTCTAAAGGTGCAGAGGTTTATTTTGGCTTACAGACTTAGTAGTTTTGGTCCATAGCTTGCTGACTCCAAGGCCAAAATGACACAGCAAGAAAAACTGCTCAACGTATGCAGCCAGAAAGCAGAGAAAGAAGGGAGAAACGGGGGCAAGATATACCCTTTCAGAGGCTCTCTTCTTCTGACCACTGCATTAAGGTAAAAGCATATTTAAAACTTTGAAATCACTGCAAATTTCTCCCCCTAAATATTTTTAACAGAAAAATCTCTTCAAGTGTGGAGAAGAGTCAATAATTCCATTTTCCCCATCACATGATGAATCCAGCAAAGGTGTCTGGGTCCTTTACAAAACTGCACTTAAAAGCACAAACATTATCAGGGTGCATCTCCTATCACCACAGTCATATAAATTGAAGGCCAAGGTCATTTATAGGAGACTGTGAGCAAGGTCACACGAATAGGGCCGGTGGAGTGTTCAGAGTACATTGTATGAGCTCATCCAGGCAGCGTAATTACAAGCAGTAGCTTGGTTTCTTTTTGTTTGCTTCATTATACCTTTGAAATAGCTGTCATAAAGTCATTTATTGCCAGCTGCTTTCACATTTATAACTATACAGCTCCACGCAGTATAAAACAAACTATTACATAGCCATGAATAGTAGCAGTCCTCTTCCAAACTTTATGCTTTGCAAGACAGCTGGATTAGTTCCACTATGAATTTATTAGTATGCAAAATGTTGAAACCAGCAAAGGGAGGAACTTGCTTTTTGCCTGAGCTTGCTCACATGATGAGTAAGAATGCTTTACTGAAAACTCTACATATGTGAAAATGAGAACAGGTCTCCATAAACCCGCTGAACCAAAAAGACTGTTCATTTCGTTCCAAAATGTTTACTCTGTAAACTGCCTTTATATAGAAGCAACGGAAAGAAACAAAGTTTTAAAATCCAAACTATAAACAAATCCTTGTCCATACTAACAGCAAATCAATTGTGCAGTATGAAACTTCTACTGAAACACATTGTCCTTCAGTTTGTAACTTTTCAATGACTTTAGTTACTTCCAATTTTTTAGGTATCTCCTGTCCATTTTTCTCATAATGAAGTATACATATCACGCATATTTTGTGTCCCTAGCACCAAGAAGCCAGAGTCCCTGGGAAGGCTCTTTTATGACTCCACCGGTGTGGGGCCCAGTGGAAATTAAGGTAAGAGTCAATCATGTGAGATCCCCTGAGAATTAAATTTCCTACTTGATACTGAAAGACCCACCACTTATACCCACCGCCAGGCCTCAGGGCACCTGATGCAGGAAGGCGTCTCAATGGAGAGCCCTGTGCACATAGGAAAGAAGGCAGGAAAGAGCAGCAGACTTTCTGCAGAGGCTCTGGAGGGCCTGAGGACCTTGCAGCGTTCCCTTGTGTGGTGACAACAGGGAGAGCTGGAGCTTCATTCTTTACATTCCCATGCTAACTGTGCAGACCTCCAACTGTGACACTCCAGAATCCCGGCATCCCCCCAGAGATGGCCTTTATGACTAATAGGCGCAGTAGGGAGGGCAGGTGTAATAAGTAGTCCTCCACCCTTGCTCCGGTGAGGACAGTGCTAAAGTATGATCTTCACTGTCCAGGGAGTCTCAGCCAGGGCTGGGCAGTCACCTAGGCTTTTTCCTAATAGCCACCATTTCTGTCCATGTTCGTTTCCCACCTCTTACATGCCACCACAGTAACACACACACACACACCAACTTCCTATTAAGTCCCCTTTCCCTAACTCTTCATTTCAGAGTAGTGTGCTTCTAGAGAGCCAATCTAAGACACCTGTTATTGGCCTACCCCTCAGTGGCTGGCAGCACAACTCTCACAATGAAATAGGCCGAGGATTACTTTGCAAGAACCTTAGAGGCAAGAGCACACTCAGTCATATCCAGTCAGTCTCAGTAAGAAGTAGAAGAAAAAAATCACATACAATTTGGAAAGCTACAAGAAGGAAGGCCACTCTAGAACCCGGCTGGAAGCAAATGTGAGGTTACAGAGGGTATAAAGCTAGGGTGAAATTCAGGAATTGGCCACTTAAGAAGAAGGCAAGGTCCTCAGAGACCAAATATCTTCCATGTCTAGTACAAATCTCCACACAGAATGAGCACCATGTAAAGATTTATTAAACAAATCCAAATAGGGCATATTAAGCAGTCATGATTTTGAGTCAATCTCTGACTTACTTAACGGTAAGTTGTAGCTCCATATAGCTCTTAAGTAGAAAGTTGGGAATTTGATTTTAGAGTAAACAGGTACCAAACTAGTGAATTCTACAGCCTCCAGGAAACATGGCCCAGTGGTACGGATTCTGTTTGAGCACGCGCCTCAGAAGTTCACGTGGTCCTCAGTGCAGTGATGTGGAGAGCAAATGGAACCATGTGGAAGCGGGGCTCACTGAGAGGTTATTAGGGTGCCGGGGGCGTTGCCCTTGAAGGGAGTAATGGAATTCTGTTAGGATCCTGAATTTTCCCCAAGAAAACTGGGTATTATAAGAACAAGTCTAATTTCTACAGCTCTTGCTTCTTCTCTTCCCATGTGACCTCTCCTTCCAGCACACGCTCCCACCACAATGCCATCCACCACGCTGTGATATAGCCAAAGTCTCTCTCACCAGACACAGACAGATGGAACTCCATGCTCTTGAGCCTCTGAGTAAACCTCTCTTTTCTTAATAAAGGGCCAAGCTTAAGGTGTTTCATTATGGTAACATAAAATGGGCTAATACATATGGGCTTTGCTGTCTCTCATAGTAACCAAGTAAGGCTGTATGGGGTAATTTTTACTATTATCCCCATGGGGTGAGAAACTTGCCCACAGTCCTAGCAGATAAGAGGAAAGCTCAGACACAAGCCTTGCTCTTCTGGTTCAAAATTTTAAGTGTACTGCACTGCAGAATAGCATCGGTGAAGTCAAAGGATAGAAAAGAGAAGAATCCATCCCAGGGATCCTCAGTCTTTGTGAAAACACTATTTACAGATAACATTTTTTTTTCAGTGCCACCACAGTAGGAAAACCCTTCCAGGCACTCACTACCTACCAGATTTTAACTGTATTAAATCTGTCCTCAAACTAAGGATTAGTGTGACTTTCTCCCAAATAAAGTTACATTCTATTTGTGTTTGTCAAACTTTACTTGTATATACATCAAGCAGAGGGTGTAGGTTCTGAATCTGTAGGTCTGGAGTCCAACACTTTGTATTTCTAACAAACCCTCAGTGCTGCATTTGGCTTCCAGGACCAGACTTTGTAAACCACTGTTCCATGCTAACCAAAGCTGCCCCAGCCCCTGATGCTGCAGCATGTAACTGCAGCCCAGGCTGCTTTCCGCTCATGCCCAGCACAGGGTTTCTCCCACAGGAATGAGCTCAGGTCCTTTTCTGTGTTTACTGAACCAGAAAAGAACCACACAGAACCACACAATTGGAGAGAGAGCAGGTTGCTAGTTTACCAACACATATGTAGATTTTATGCCTGTGAGTTTTTTGATACCTCTGTTTTACCCTGTAAAATGTCAGTGTGTTCTCTGCACAAATCAGGAAACTCCATCTCAGGCCTTCCATAATTTCATGCTGTGAACTTGAAAACATTAAGTAAAAGAAAAGCTGGGCTCCCAAGTGAATAGAGCCACTCATTAAGCCAATTGTGGGCCAGGCATACAGCTCAGCAGCAGAATTACTGCCTGGCAAGCACAAGGTCATGAGTTTGATTCCCAGTACCCCCCAAAATGAGTTAAGTCAATTATATGTGCAAATACCTGACTCTGCATCACATTTCTAAGAGGCAGGTGAAGTGCTCTTGACAGTTGCTTGGGGCCTAAACTCCAGAAAGGTTCATAAGAATGAGGGCTTTAAACAAATGAGTTGTGATTATGCTGCTTGAGTCAATATGTAAAGATAATAAATTCTTCTTACCTAAGACACAAAGAAAGATATTAGTCAAGCCTAATGTGCACTTTATATTTAACATGGGAATTAATTAGGGGATAATGACTAAGAAAGAAGTGTCTGGAGGACGCATCCTGTAGGAATAACTAAAATAAAAGGAAGCCGGAAAGGAAAAAGAAAGAGAAATTGATCGTAGTCGTATTTTCTAACATCAAGAATTGCTACTTGGGCCTGAAAATGGCTGTGCTATGAGGGTTATCAACCACCATGACGAATTTTATCAGCTGCAGTCTATTATGGAAATGAGCACAAAGAATAAGATGAGGAGCAGCCAGTCCGCAAGGGGCTATCTGATAGCTCAGGCCTCGAGGGGTGAAAGGAATACATTTCCCAGTGATCACTGCAGTAATCCAAGAAGCACCCTCCCAGAACCCCAAGGAGCAGAGCAGGCAGCCATCCTTTCACTGTGGGCCCAGAGCATCGGCACTGGCTCCCACACTGGAAGATGAACAGGCAGTCCAGCAGAGCAGCCCAAGTCTTGCAAAATGCAACACACCTATAGCTCACTAAGATAGAATTATGGCTAACTTTCTGTTTACTCCTAGGGAGTTAACTTAGTCTATGAACATATCATCATTGTGGTTGGAAAGATATCAGTGTCACACATTATAAAGGGTGACACAAAAATACAGTGAATGTTTAAATTAAAAACAAACCTATTACAGTAAAAGACACATTGCCAAGAATGTTAAGGGTATTGAAAGCAAGGGGAAATATTTTCAGTATATTAAGGGGATTCATTGCAATGCATCTGTTATTAAAATTTTTAATTTAAACATTTATTAACTCTTTTGTTCATGCCTTACTGCACAGACATTTATGATAGTTTCTGTTAAATAAAAACATTACGGTATATCTCCATCCACCTTATTCACCAGATCTTGAATTGTGTGACCTTTGGCCCTTCCCCAAAGTCAAAACAAACATCAAAGGTAAATGTTTTGCATCAATTCAGGACAGCAAAGCAGCCACAACAGAGCAACTGAAAATACTTGCAAAAGAGGACTTCCAAAGCTGCTTCAGAAAGTGACAAGAATAATGGGACAAATACATTCCAAGGGAGAAATATTTCAAGATTCATGTCAATGTATCTTTTACTGTAATACATTGCTTAAAATTTAAACATTCACCATATTTTTAGTCATACCTCATACATGGATGGATGGATGGATGGATGGGTGGTTGGATGGGTGGATGTATGGATAGATGGATGGATGGGTGGATGGGTAGGTGGATGGGTGGGTAGATGGATGGATGGATGGATAGATGGATAGATGGATGGATTGGTGAGTGGATGAAGAATGGAAGGATGTAGGAATAGAGAATTCTTGACTCACAGATGAATACTTTCATCCACCACTATTTCTGCTGAACTTTTACTTCATTGAAAGTTTAATTTCACAAAGTGGGATCTCACAATCACATACTAAGGACAAGCACAGTAAAAGTTATTGTTTCCAGGATGTAACTATCAAGGATAAAACTGCCCATAGCCAAGAGCTCCATTCCTTTAAATGTGTGTGGAAGGGTCCTGCCAAATGCTTTCCCCTCCCTCCATGTCACTCTTTCTTATTTTTGAGACTCTCTGAAAGTGGATACATGTCTCACCATGAGAAATGACAGCTTCATCAGTAACACATATTGCTTAGTATAACTGAGGAAGGGTTTCAAGTATAACAATGCAAGGATTAAATAAAATTTCTGGGCTACAGATTCATTTCCCACAAGCTCCAGAGCTGTCCAAGTTTCCCCTGCCCTACAAGATGTGTTCCTTCCTGAACCTACATTTGTTCCTGGGATATCTGACTCATATCCAGCTGTACTGGCTAAAAAGCATCCCACACCTCATGTTACTGTCAATGTGGCCTCGGTGACCCACTAGAAGTATAGATATCTTAGACTT
The DNA here is from genome assembly GCA_004027595.1 of Dinomys branickii. Taxonomy (NCBI): domain Eukaryota; kingdom Metazoa; phylum Chordata; class Mammalia; order Rodentia; family Dinomyidae; genus Dinomys; species Dinomys branickii. Next base: position 133,714 of record PVLD010003561.1, on the reverse strand, counting down.
GCAGCTTCCTCCCATATTTATTTGTTCTAACTACTGCAGGCTTCCCGCTCCACTGTCTTGGATGAAGCCCTCTGAAGCTCTGTGTAAATCTCTCCTGGCATGGTGAATGATGCAGAAATGCCACTGATCAAGAAAGGGCCATAGCCGAGTGCTTTGCAAACTGCTGTGTATACAATCACTTCAGCATCTTGCTAAATAACAAAACTTTTTTTTTTAAATTCAATGACATGCATAAGTTCATATGAGGCTTGACCTGGCTCCTTGATGATGTGTCCCATTACTGCATTAAGCGGATGTTTGACTTGGGAGACGTGGCTGGCAGGAATAACTTATGTGCACACGTGTTGCAGTGCAAACATGCTACCTTTGGAGGAAGTCAAGCAGTCAGTCAGTTGTTTTAGTTTTTTGGCTAGGGCAAGAACTGTGATGATCCTTCTTGTTATAATTGTAAGTGGATTTTCTTGGATTGGGAAAGAGGTCTTGTGAAATATTTTCTAAGACCCACTTCTACTTTAAAAATGATGATCCAAGGCCCTAATAGGCTTCCAAAAATGTATTCATCTTTATGACCCCTGGTTAATTTACATTTTTTAAGAAATTCTTTAAAGATTCTTTGAACTCTCAGCCAAAATTTAAAAATCCTCCTCAGTCACAACCAATTTTTCTTCTTTGTATTGTGTGTAACTGAGTGGAACTTTTATTTTCTCATCTTCTACCTCTACTACTATGCTTCCCTTGTTTTGATTTAGTAAGATTTAAAGGCATCATTACTGAGGCACACTGGGCCATCCCATCTCATAGGATTGGATCTCCTAAAGTGTAACTTCAGAAAATAATAAGGTGGAAAAAAAGACAAGAGCTTCCATCTCCTTTAAATATTCTTTATTTCTCATAGTCTGGTCACTTCAGTTCTTCCAGGACTGTCTCTTCAACTCTGATTCTCATTCACCTTTGATGTGGTCCAAATATTCCCCAAAAAAGTTTCATAGTCTTTAAAGAAATGCCATGACATTTTGCATTCTGCAGCTAAGGCACAAACTTGTAAGATTATGTTGATGTGATGGTGACTATGCTATTCATATCCAGGAACTGAAATGGCAGAAGAAAATGAAAATGCTTTTGCTAAATGAAAACCAGAAAATTTGCTTATTTATAATTATAGATCTTTATTCTATTTTCATACTTTTGATTGATAACATTCAGTATTTTCTAGTTATTTATGGTAAGGAATAGTTTTGGAAAATTATTAGCAACATATACATGGCTATCTTTGGGTACATTTTACTAGAGAGATTTTAAGTATGCTAATGACTTGCCTATGCTATTTTATGAGCTTTCATAAATGGGTCATTTGTCCAGATAAGAAATTTAGTCATAGAAGGAACATAGAGTTATATTTAGATCTTAATTACACAGGCCAGATCCACTGGCAAAGTCATTAGACATAATATTTCCTATGCATCCCAGAAGAATGGACTGATGTGGGAGAATCTCACTGGGCCCATTTTCTGGCTTTCACGGGCCTGAAATTTTGCCCCATAAGAGTCACAATAATTTACATGGTGCCATGTTCTGTGCTGAGATTTCACAAATTTGACATTTTCTGAGTAAAAAGCAGAATCTGGTCCAACTTGGGAAAATAGATGCAAGTATCTTGATAAATAAATAAAATGGAAATCATCTTATACAAGGGTTTTCTTTAGCCTACAGTGTACTTGTTCTCTGTTTAGTTAGTGCCTATGTCTTAGTTGTTACTTATAATTGATTACAAGAAATATCATAGTCAAAAGGCAACACGTAAAAGATTAAATATCTCTATTAAGTGGACTAGAGATATTACTCACTTCATGGCTTTTTCTCCCCTTATAACTGCTTTGTAGTGATAGCTCTTAAATTTATGAAAAATTATATTCATACATATAATGTTGTCCATATACCAAAGAAACTACAGCTCAATGAACCAAAGATGATTCTCATTAAGCTTCTAGATGTCTCATCAGAACAAATGGGCTCACTGATGTATACCTCAATCATTAAAAAGTATCTAGCATGTAGTAGATGCCCAGTGAATATTTATAGGAATGATGGATAAATGAATAAAGAAAGAAGAGATTCTTTAATTTTTAATTCACCTATGACAGTGATTACTCCTGGGAGTGATAATTTTTGAGATAATCTACTCAAGTATTGATTTCTACACTGCATCTGAAATATGCCGCTCATGATATGGTGGGAGATACACAGTTCTCCATCTATAGAACACTCAATGAATTTCTTAGTTTTGGGGTGACTGATTCATTTTCATGGATATTTTCTTCTCATGGGGCTGTGTCAGGTGAAACACATTTCCAAGTTTGAGGGAGGTGTGTGGTATCTTACCAGCTTATTTTTTTTAATAATACATGAGCAAAATTAAATTCCTTGCAACCGGCTTATCCTCTGCTCCTCAGGTCCTCACGTGTCTCATTAGCAAAATAAAATTATAGGTTGACTTGAGGCTCCAACTGCCAGGAACACACAATGTTATTTACAGTTCTTTCTTCTAGTGGCACTTGTACCTTTTCAAAAAATAACCACCACTGATTTAGCACCTGAACTTTCTAGGCTTCCTTCCCCACTCACTAGATAGCAAGTATCAGGAACTGTGGAAAGGCAGGGGCAAGAATATTAAGAGGTGATAAGAACCTCTATGCAGCCACAGGAGCATCAGGAGGTATAAATACACACTCATCTGGTGGGGGGCACTTCCCACCCTCATGCACATGATTCCATGAAGCAGCCAGGATTCATCCATCTGTGCCTGGAATTTTCAACATGCAGATCTGTCTTCCCAGAGTATCAGGGAGGATTTATGGCTTAAAAATAAAAGAATGATCTGGAAAGAAACACTATTTCCCATTATATCATATATTTCTCCAAACTCCATACAGAATCTGTAAACCTAATGGTAGCAAAAGCATAAAATGATCACAATTGTTAAACATACTGTGGAATACTACCCAAGTAATTTGGGGACAGTCTTAATACCAAACCAACTAGGATGAATGTCATATGCAAGGCTTTCTGTAAAATGTTTTTTTCAAGTTCATTCATTTAATCATGGTTTTACTAATGATCCCTTTTGTATAGTACTTGTAAGAGTGATTATAGATGGAGGGACATAAATAATTTTAATAGCTGAAACTAGGTGACCATTTTTGTGGCTACTTGTTGGTGGATGTTTACGTGGAATAATTCAGCCGGAGAACTCCTTATATTATAACATTCCATGAGACACAGTTGTGAGTAATCAGTAGATTGTTCACTTCTATATATTTTCATCCTTACCAGAGGATAATATTTGCTCAATGGACTTGACTGCTGATGGAATTGAAAGTCATGGGGAGTAAGGTAACAACAAAGGAAAAACGGCATGTTAGAGAGACTGACTTAGGAGTAGGCACCAGAACACCAGTATTCCCCAGGTATACCCCAAGAAGGTAACCCAGTAACAATGGGAGACAGAATTATTTTCTTTTCTTGTAATCTAATTACAAACTCTGCTATGAACTTACAGTGTTGCTATACGTTTTTGTTGTTGTTAAGATCCATCCGATAGCAGTGAGAACTAGAGAGTTGGACCTATACAACATTTTGGGGCTAGAGGTGTGGGGCCTAGTAAGGCTCTTGTTCAAATAAAAATTTTCTTCCATTATATTCATTCATGTCAGGCAAAAGTATAGTAATTCTGCAGAGCCATAACATAATAGCCCTTTCTCCTAATTGCTCTTCCTGCATTCCATTGCCTTGTTCTAGTTCTCCTGCTTGGGAGAATTATAAACTGCAGCACTCTAATTCCTGGAACTTCATATAACCAGTATTCAAGAGAAAAGATGCATTGCAAAATAAAAATCGTTCCTACAGCTTAGTATATAAGAAAATAAAGACAAGAAAGAAGAGAAGTAAAATCTTAGGTAAGCTTGATACTCAGTCAATGTAATTTAACCATAAAAGGGACAGCTTTAGCATGTGTATCATGCACCATTTGGTCCTAAGTAGAGGTCATTTTATTATGCAGAGCCTCACAGATTGTCCATTTGTACACAGCTTACTTATACTCATCCAGAACTGGCTACCATGGGACCATTAAAATAATAATAATAATAATACCACTACTAATAACAGAATTTTATCATAGTTTTAATTATTGGTTGTAGGTAAGAAAAAGTAAAGGCTCCTCCATGCATTATCAGTCCTCTTGAAAATGAAGCAAAAGAATACAAATCTACAACTTGATGATCCGTTGGCAACCAGTTACTGTGAAAGCAAAGAGCTCCCCTGAAGCAGGATACATCAAATGAGCCCATTTCCACAAACTAACACATTTCTCCTTTTAAAGAGACTCTCTCCAGAGTTCCTTTGCCAGGCAGGCACACTCAAAGAGAAATAGAAACATGATGCTCACACAAATATTTACAAGTCTGGGTACCACCGAGCCCTCTCTTTTTGTAATAGTCTTTGAATTTGTACAGCAGCACACTCGCTGCCGCTGCAAGATGCCATCTCTGGAGGGTCCAGGCCAGAGGGTCATCTTTAATGTGGTTCTATTCCAGTGATCTCAGCAGCTGAGCGGAAGGGAGAGCTTTCATTTAGTGAAGATTTTGCTCCCATTCGCTTCTTCTGGAATCTTCACATGCTTTGCCCCTTCATTGTATAAGGTCAGAAGTATGAAGAGAAGATGTGACTTGCAAGGAAGGAACAGTGGATAAAAAAGAAAGCAAGACCTTGCTGAAGAAAGGACTGTTAACCAAAAAGTGTTTCTTCACTATTAGGTCTAGTACAACCTCTATAAGCAAGTGAATACTACTAAGGCATGAGTTATAATCAGATAAATGCTGTCAAATACACTAAGGAGTTCCTGTCTGCTCAGCCAGAACCTGCCATCCGGGATGCTGTGAGGTTAGACCAAGGTTTACAAAGGGCCCTCTACACAGGGGGCAAATTATGGCTAAATCACACACACTCCAAGAGGATATTTTGCCTAGGGCATTGCAGTGTCAATTTTCTTTCTGTTCCTCTAAGGAAAGTTTCTGGCTTTGAATTCATGGGAATCTTGAAATCTTACATAATACCCATACATTTTCATGCATTGCACTGCTTAGAAATTTTTTTTTTTTAAATCGGGTGCAGTACTGGGTTGAAAGATCTTTGACTCTTACTTTAACTAGTTAGCTGTGTGGCCCTATGGAAATCATTTCATGTCTGTCTATTCCTCATATGGAAAATGAAGAGTTCACACTAGCTAATCTGTAGGTTCCATGTGTCTAAGAACCACAGGGGATCCTTACTGAGTGCTTCTCAGAGATCAGGCAGTTTTCCAAAGTCATTGGATGTACACTTGTCCCTCAGTATTTGTAGGGGATTGGTTTCAGAATCTCCTTAGAATACCCAATTTCATGCATACTCAAGTCCTGCATATAAAATGGTATGGCATTTGTATTTGAGTATAATTGTCTCATATATTTTCAGTCATCTATAGATTACTTACAATACCTAATACAGTGTAAACACTACAGAAGTTGTCATTGTATGGTATTGTTTAGAAGACAATGACGAGAAAGAAAATTGTGTACATGCTCATTACATTTACTTTCCCCCCATATATATTCAGTCTGTGATTAGCTGAATCTGTGGATGTGGAAAGCACAGATATGGTGGGCTGAATATTTACTCATTTAATTCTCAAAACAAGCCCATAAACTAGGTGGTGTTATCATTGGTCCCATTTTGTGGATGTGGAAATTGAGACACAGAAATGTTGCTTCCTAGAGAGTGCCATTTGGGATTGACCAGGTAGTTACCTTCACAGCACTCTTCATAGCCACCAGGGGCACTCACTCTCTAACTGCTGTCCTCCTTACAGCTCTCCTAGGAGTAAAAGGACCATAATTTCAGTTTGCCAGGGTGCAGCCCTCCAAAAGCAGACACTGAAACTAGGATTTTGGAAAGATGATTCCAGAAAGCGGGGAAAAGAATGAGGCAGGTAAGAGAGGGAAGGTCAGTGTGGACAACCAGTGTATGGGCTGCTCTTAGAGACTGTGTAAAACACAACTTTCCCACTGAGGAGTGATTTGGCAAGGGTATTTACCCACCAAATTCCACCCTTAATTGGGGAGCTCTGTGGGTCTGGCCTGCCTATACTTAATCGAGGCACAACTTCAGCCAGAGAAGCCGCCAGGCCTGAAACACAGGAAGTCTTCAGCAGTACAGCATCTGGGTTGTAACACCCTGGGAGGCCAAGGTTAAGGTTAAGCTACAGACAGCCAGACAGCATCTGCTACATATAACCAGGAACCTTAGTACAGGAGTCAGGCCTCAGAGCCAATACCTAGGCCCAGGTCACTAGGCTCCATCACTGACCTCTGCACAGGCAAATCAGGTAGATTGGTAACTGTGTAATCTCAGTTGTTACTAAGGGGAAAACCAGCCTTGCTCAATCTCCCTCCACTGGTCTGTGCCAACACAGTCTCTGCTTTGGCCTGGTGCAGGGGAAGAATCCTGAACTATTCTCTTGTTTGGCTGAATGCAAGATTCAACATATCCTGTGATTTATAAGGGGCCCAGGATACTTAATGAGCTTGCTCTGTGCCTTGAGCTAGCAACACCTCCCCATGCTCAGCTGCTATCAATTAAAAATAAACACAGGCTTTGTTTATTCTGGACAATTTGTTTCCCTTCTCCAAAATGTTCCATTAGCAATCAGACTCATTTTGGAGTTCAGTTGTCAAGATGGTAAATGCAGGGCATAAATGCAAAATGATACATGTCTGCCATTTATACCCAAATCAAAGACATGTAGAAAATACTTTCAGCAAAACTTTTCCATCTTCTTTTAATTAAAGAATAAAGCCCAGTTTTACTTTATCACTTGGTAAGATAATGTTTCAGGAGTCAAGATATTCCCCCAAGGACTCTAATAAAAAGAAAAATATATTATTAAAAGATAATTGATCCATATTAAAGATTCTCTTATTAAAAGGTTGGTGAGGTTCATTTGGTAGCATGCTTAGCTTTGAGTCCAGAGGTTAGCGGTTGTTGCTGTTTGACATTTATAGACCTGGCAGCAGGATATGATGAAGTATTTGAGTGAGCAAACTGGACATGACCTAACAGCCCAATAAAACAATGCTGGGCACTTGCATTTATTATTCAATCATCTTATCCTCATATTTAATTGCAGTGATTTGAATGTTAATGACAACTGCATCAAACTACCTCACTGGGTTCCCATGAGGATAACATGATCAAATTCTTGCAACCTAGAGGAGGAAAGATGCACCAGTGAACAGACATCACAAAGCCAGAGGAGACAAACTACTTCTCCAAGGAACCATTAACCCCATAACTTTCTGGGGGGTAGCTAGACACCCAGTGGACTTCCCTATCTAGGCACTCTGTCAGCTGCCCATTGTAGACTCACCCACTGAACAATACAGTGACCAGATGCTAAGAGGTCCTGATTTGTTTTTTAATGCATAAACAAAAGTATGCAAGGTACCTACCCTCCACAACTTCAAAACCTGCAGGAAAAGATAAGTGAATGAAAGACTCACACCGCGTGAAAGTATACCTGTAAGAGTTGTTGCAAAGCAGAATTCAAGACAAGAAGACTGCATATAGTCACTGGTTTAACCTGACTGTGAAAGTGAGTGTAAGAACATTGTTCTAAGGCAATGACATGAGGCCCAAAATCTGTAAGATGAGGAAGAATTTACCAGATGTGAATGTAAGGGAACAGCGTTTGCAGGGAGAGGAATCCTACTACCAAATCTCTGTGTTGAGGCTGGGACAGAGCTAGATCTATCTCCAAGAGAAGCAAGGAAAAGATAAGATCAGACTTAACTGGGCATGTTTGATTTTACCCTACACAGCTCCTTGTCTGAGAGCATCTTCCTATTGCTCCTGGAGGCTGCCCCACCCTGGTATACTGGTTTGACCTGGGCCATCTTTGTGCAGGTCAAGATATTCAAGGTGGGGAGACGAGGACTTATTTATTTTGGCCTCTTCCAAATTTACCACCATAACTGACTCAGTCAATTTCTTTAAGGAAATAAAATTCAGTGCCATAAAATTTATAGCATAAAATTCATCACCTTAGTCATTTTAAAGTGGAAACTTCAGTAGATCTTTGTACATTCACAGAGATGTACAGCCATCATTATTACCTAATTCCATAACACTTGCCTGACTCCGAAAGGAAACCTCATGTCCATTAGCAGTCATTTCCCAGTCCTCTCATCCCTAGCCCAGGACAACCACTAATTTACTGTATGTCTCTGTGGATCTGGCTATTGTGGGACATGTTATATGAATGTAGTCCTATAATACATTGCCTTTTGCATCTGGATTCTTTCACTTAAAACAGTGTATTGAAGATTCATTCATATTCCAACATGTGTCAGTGCATCATTCAATTTGATACTGATTAATATGCCATTGTATAAGTATACCATATTCTGTTCATTCACAAATTGATAGTTGATTTACTTCCATGTTTAGCTGTTTGAAATACTGGTGCTATGAATATTTGTGTCTAAGTTTTTATGTAAGAACTATTTTCAATTCTCCCGGTAGTATGGACGTGTAAAATTGTTGAGTCATATGTTTAACTTTTTAGGGACTTTTCATCATGCCTATTCTCCTGCTACATTTGTACTTTGTCTCTTTGTGATGGATAATTTTATGTGACTACTGGACAATTCCAACGTACCCAGACAATTGGTCAAACTTACTCTAGATGCTTCAGTAAATGTTTGTTTTGTTGCTGGGTTATTAGTTTAACCAGCTATATTTCTCATCTGAAAGTAGCTACATTTCTAGGATCCTAGGAAGAATGGCTGATTTCAGATCTGGAAAAAATGTACAAGACCATCTTCCAATGTCTTGTCACACAACAGTGAGCAAGAAAGCTATTGAAAACTGTTATTATCATATCTGACACTCAAGAACCAACTTGAACAGGCTCTTATTGACCAATAATGGCAAAAGTGGAGTACTGTTACAGAAAATAGGCATAATGGATAACAACATGCCAAGTAAGTTTAAACCCATGTGTATGCTTCTTAAACACATGTAAAAAGTGAAGGTATTGTTTATCTTTGGTAAATACTGTGGAATTAAACTCATTATATCAAAAACTAGCAAAAAAAAGAAGTGTGAAATATTTTTCCTGCCCTTCCTGTTCTTATTCTGTGTAACATAATAACTGAAGGAGGAAAGTTTCATATTTTAAAATAGAATTATTGCAATTAATAAATGGAGAGGTAAGAAAAGAATTATCACCTTTTCATAATTATTAAGAATGAACTGTGTGATGATGTATACATGTTTGTATATAAGCATATACATGCGTATAAATAATTTATGGATATTTGTGTATGTGAACATTTGCAGTTTGTACCCTGGGTTGAACTGGCCTATAGGTATCACATACAGGAAATAGGACAGAGGATAATGTTAAATGACAGTAAGAATGTCATGAACAAAATCTCAAATAGGAGATGCTGTATAGGATAATCTGATTTTTTCTTCTAATAAACTGTAAAAATGAAAAGAAAGAAATTGAGATAAACAATGGCAGATAAATTGGACTGAGTTTAAAACAGATTAACACACAATAGTGACTACTTCTAGTGAGAGTGTTTGCTCATCACTTTAAAAAGGGCCTGAAGAAATCTATGGTGTTGAATATTTTCTTCTATATTTTAATGCGGATAATTGACTGAGCCTCATATCTTAGATTAGTGCATTTCTCTTTTTACTGTATGAAACTTATATCTTAAAAAAAAATTGAAAGAGGCTCTGGAGATTAGTGCAGAAGGATTGCAAGTTTAAGCCCAATCTGGGCAATTTTGTAAGACTCTATCTCAAAATAAAATTCAAAAGGGTCTGGGGATATAGCTCAATGGTACAGCACTTGCCTAGCTTGTGTGAGACCCTGGGTTCAATCCTTGGCATTGGACAGAAGGAAGGAAGGAAGGAAGGAAGGAAGGAAGGAAGGAAGGAAGGAAGGAAGGAAGGAAGGAAGGAAGGAAGGAAGGAGAAAGGAAGGGAAGAAGGGAGAGAGGGAAGGAGGGAAGGAGGAAGGAAAGAAGAAAGATTTTAACTTAAAGACCATGAGAACTACATGTAACTAATGTATTAACTCTATTTAGATCCTTATTTAGACCAAACACTGAAAACAGCTGAGACAACTGGAGAAATGGAATCATGACTGCATATCCATTCATATTAATGTGTTATAGATATGTTTCACAGCAGAACTTATGTCTTTTGAAAGCACATCCTGAAGTCTGTATAGACAGAATGAGAGGAGGACAGGCAGTGCTGCTGGGAGCAGGGTGTACGCGGGGAGAGTGAATCATCCAGCGGGACAGCAAGGACTGAAAGACAATGGGTCTTAAGCCAAGCCCTCAGTCAGGGAAAGGACTATACAGAAGCTAGTAGATAACAGGGACAGTCATTCAATGGTATAGACCTTGAAGGAACAGAATTGTACAAGCTGGTGGAAAAGAAGCTCTTAGAGAACAGACAGGGTGCATCAAGGTGACTTCTTGCATCAGAATGTGGAGCAGATAAAGACAAACGTGAGTGCCTGCATGTTGGATTCTACCACATTGTTCCATATATCCTGCTCCCTGGCATCATTTCTTGACATTTAAAGCCTGATGGTTTATTAATTACTTTAAAATATGTACTCTTGTCTACATACAACAGTAACATTAAAAACAATTTCGCCAATTAGATTGCCGTTAAGTATGACACAAGATACAAAATAACAATGGTATTGAGTGAAGAGCAAATCAAATAAATTAAATATATCCTGGATAAAATTAAAATCCCATTAAATTTTATCAAGATGTCTCCACTCAGAAAAAACTACCCAGAATTGTTCTAAAAGTGAATATGCCAGGAATGTTGTACATAGTCCATGGATAATGCCTCCAAACACTAAAATATTGTGGTAACAGCTGGATCTCCCCTCAGTTTCCAAATTCCTAAGTCCATCAAATGAGCATCAAACCTGCCATGCCTGTGTAAGTTCTACACATTAGTATTTAATGAACAAGACTTTGCCTTACCCCCCCCCAATCTATTGCTCCGTATATTCCCTTGTAGGCAGCACTGTAGTTCATGTGAGTGGCTTATGTACATGTGCACTTCTTGTTCTTTCAGATGGGGTTCACTAACGCCCTGGTCTTGTTCTTGTTACTGCCTTGCCTCCATAGTATCAACCTTCAATCCTAAGGTTCTCCAGCCCCAGCTCCACAGGCTGTTTCCCAAGAAGAAGAAAGGGAAAAAAGGAAGCAGGGGACATTTCCCATAGTAGGAAACAAAATTTTCACAGAATCTCCCAGAAATATATTTAGATTGCATCATCAAACATTGTGACATACAACAATCACACCTCTCAGCAGAAATGTCTGGGAAACATTTTTTAAACATCTGGGTATACTTCCTCGAGTAAAACTGGGCTTCTGTTCTTAGGAAGAAGTAAATTGGAGATTACAGAGAAAACCAATTGCATCTGTGACCATCATTTAATATAATCTTATACACCTGTAAACACAAGCTTAGGTCAGTAAATATTTTAAAGACTCAGTTATAGAGAATATTTCCACAAATATTATTTCTCTTTTTGCTTCTGTGTACAAGTATTATAAGCTTATTAACTTGCCTTAGGATCTCCATATGGTTTGATCTCTCCAAAACCCATGGTGAAATTTGATTGGTATTTCCCTGATATTGGGAGGCAGGACCTTTCAAACCCAACAAGGCTGTGAGGAAGGATAAATGCTTCTCTTGCAGGGGTGGGTTTGCTCTGGAAAGAGTTGGCTATTACAAAGCAAGGCTGCCTTCAAACTTTGGCTCTTTTGCAAATGTTCCTTCCTCTTACAGTTGCACCCCTTAGGAAGCAGTACAAGACCCTCACCAAATACAGCCATCCAATCGTGGATCCTGGCCTCCAGAATTATGAACCAAAAGAAACCTCTTTTCTTTATAAATTAGCCACTCTTGGGTATTCTGTTATACTGACAAAACAGAGACTAAGACAGGCTCATTAGTTTAGTAATGCTCTTGCATTTCCCTTAACATATTTAAATGTCTCATGCTCTTCAGACACATAAGAGAATTAGTCTGAATTTTCATGGTCTGAGATAATTAAAGGAGAAAGTGTTACTCAATAACATCAAATTATACCCATTATGGGAATAGGGTTTAAAAAATATACAGCATAAGAGCAGGACATATATGTAGCGCCAAATTAGTTCTATTTTTGCATTTTGTTATTCTTTATCCTTCTTCTACTCGCTAGACAGGCCATCCCAGAAGAACTGGCCTGCACTCACACTGCTGGATTTCCTTCCTCATGACTGCTCACATATTCACTCTTCAATTTTGGAGCCTTTAGAGATAATCATGAAAAATATTTGATCTCAAAAATATGAAAAGGGAGATTTAATATTCAGCCATCCCTATGAATCCCCTAGTCTTTACAGATTTAAGACATTCCCAGTGCATTAATACACAAATTATTCACAATTTTATTATTAAAATTTTTATAGCTCTCAATTATACAAGTAATAGGCAATTTCACTACATTTATTATAGTTGTAATTCTTGACAATCAGCATGTTTACTATTTTGGCAGTTTATAAAAGGGAATGGATATGTACATCATCAAGTTTACCTCTGAACTTCCTCCTGCTTGTGCAGAACATTCACCACGCTCCAAGGAAGAATATTTACAGTGCAGTCACACAATGCCACTACCCATTGAAGAGAATCTCAGGAAATGCAATTGATCTCCCTTGACCCATAATGTCTATGTGGCTTAGACCACTGCTGACAGCCTGAGCTACATTTTTTCTTGTCAAAGGAGGTCACCAAGACCTGAAGAATGCCTCACAGGAGTGTGTGCTGATAAAAGGTACAGAGAGGAAACACAGCTTGGAAAATTTCACATCTGAACATAGGCAAATCTTCCCATCTCAAAATGAATAGATTACATTTAGGAAAGGTAAGAGTTAGCAACAAAATACATGCAATTTTCAGGCTTAAAGGATGCCTAATTTCAGTTACTTATCTTGTTCTCAACTACCTATCATTGAAACCATTCCTAGGAGGTCTCCATCTCTAAGCCACGTCACGTTTGTTCCCCTCTCAACTCTATCTGGTAGACCCTATAATGAATGTTTCCGTATTATTACCAGTGATCAGCCTCCAAGCTCTTGGTTATTTTTTATAATTTATTCATGAATATTTCCGCTATAATCCAATTGCTATTCTAAGTACCTTAAAAATATTTTTAAAAATTTTATCCTCATAATAATCCTAAGATTTTCCATTTTTTAGATGCATAAAACAGAGAGGTCTTAAGTAATTTTTCTAAAATCATCGAACTGGTAATAGGTGGATTTGGTATTGCACCAAGGATTTTTGGCACCAGGCTTTAACCACTAAGTGATAATATTCTATGTCAGTGGAATAAAGGGGCTTGAAGGTCACATCACTGAGTATTACTGATAAAGAAATTTCTATGAAAGCCTCTGTGAATGATGCTTTGGCATGGGATTCTTCTTCCTTTAAAGACAGGATGCTCTCCAGATCTGTCATCCAAACCCTTAGTGATAAATTCAGTGGATGGCTTGACATCCAACAAACAACACAAGCGGAGGCCAAGGTTTCTAGTTACACAGTTGTTATTGCTCTTTCCTCTCACTGAGCAGAGATAAGAGTTTTGAAATTATGTTTTACCATCCTTTTACTGCTCTATGTTGAAACGTGGAGAGAGACATGGAGAGTAGAATTTTAATACTCCAGCCCCCTTGCAAACCAAGTCATTATCACTCTTTGGCTGATCCTGCTCACATGTTCCACATGTACATGTTTTATTTTACTCAGGATGAAAACAGAATAATCAATGTCAACCTACATGATGACCTCTAAAAATATGGAAAGAAGATCCTAAGACAAGGAACTCACAGCTAACTCAACAGCTGTGTTTGGAAGCCTTCTTGTTCCTTCTTTTTACCCCAGGCCTGCAGGTGCAATCACCTCACGGGAACAAGCTCAGTCCAAACGTCAGTATTAATTTTCTACTGGCCAAGATACACACAGCCAGGTGCTGAGGACAGAATACAAGCTGCCAGCCTTTCCTTCAAAACAGTGACCTGTCTTCTAAGAACAACTCACGTCTGGGATGAGACTTCCCACAGAGTCAAATATCTAAGCGTGGCATCAACAAATGTTTCCAGAAAGCAAGGAGCATCCATGCTGAGTCCAAGCAAAGGAGAGGCTGTACTGAAGCTCATCATTTCCATAGGTGCCCAGTTCCCTACTCAGGAAATAGACTGAGGGGGCTACCACACTTATAGCACCAACTAAATGAAAGAAAATCTGCTCCATTTCACTGGTTGTTTAAATAGGTCTGTTGTTCAAATTGAAGAGGCAGATAAAGGATCATTCTAAGAACTGAGCACAAAAGCTAAATGAAGGAAAACACATTTTCTTTTCAACTTGCCAGTGAGTCTGACGGTGAGTTTTCCTGGAGGGCAGTGGGTATGTATCTGCCAGGGCTGCTGTGGCTGCTACTGCTCAGCATGGTGACTTTGGAGGTTCACCCCCACGAAGGACGTACAAAGCCCTCTTACAGCAGAGAGGGGAGCTGCTTGACACAAGCTGGGATATTGCTAGACTCCCACCAGCTCAGCTTCCTTTTCTCCTCTTGAAAGAGGCTTCTGATGCCTACCCAGTGGAAACAGCACCATGGGATTACCATTGGTACCCATTTTTCAGCGTAAGAAGAGCAGATCACGATGAGGCCTAGGTCTGCATGGCACTATGGAGCCAACCTTAGTTTAGAAACAGCCTCTCTGGTTACCAGTCCACTTTCCCTGAAAATACTTTTTCCAAAAAGAAGATAAGAGCCTGTCCATTGGATGGCTTGTATCTGGCCATCCTAAAACTGTGGTAACCAACATGAGTGAGAGGAAATGATTTCTATCATTATACACTAGAGAAGTAATAAAGTAGTTAAAGAGGAACGTTCGGGAAACCTTCAAGGAAACAGAGCTGAAAGAAGAGCATTTTATGCTAGATATTCTCTCCACAAAGTAAGATTTCTAAATCCAGAGTTTTTGTGGTTTTATTGTTTTTGTTTTTGTTGGTTTTCCTTTGGAAAAACACTACAGGAGTGCAAGTGGTGGATCATACCGTAGATCAGCACCTGTCACATTCATTGGTAGAGCAACTACTTTTCATTGACAAAATAAACAGGGCAAGACCAGCCCGAGTGTTGGCCGTGAAATCTCCAGACTGGGGGACAGAAGGAAGCCAGTGAGCCCCTACTAAGCGCTGTGGCAATAGTGTGCAACACCTATCTAAGATCTAGTCCCCCTTTTCTGCCTAACAGAACCTTGCTGGTTTGGAGATGGCAATGTGCCAGGACTGATGGAGAAAACTCCTCACCTGACACTGGGGTAACTACGTGATACCTAGCCATAAAGGCAGTACAAATCTATTTTTCCTTTTAAAAGCATAAATATGGTTGGCTTGAACATAGTTGTGATAGGGAGACCCACAGCAGCCACTGTGGCCCCACAAAGCAACAACAACACACTAAACAGAGCAAGGAAGAAAGAGGATGCTTAGGTCATTTCTGACAGTGTTGCTCAATGGCACTGACCCTTTTTACAAATGAACTTTGGAATAGGGAAAAACTGTTTCTTTCTGGTATGCCTGTTATTGACAGACAGCCCTGCTATTCATGTTCTCATAATCACCTGAGGAGAAATGAGCAGTACCCTCTTCCTCCTCTATCACGAACTCTGAGACCGCCTCTCTCACCTCTCCCCCTCTCCTGACACCCTTTGCAGTGTTGGAAATGAGCCCTCAGACTCAATTTATTGGTGTAGATAATGAAGCCCCTACACACCAAGAAATCTCAACAAGGGTTTTGACTCTTGAAAAAGGATGCAAGGTTGAGGCAGCAGGTGAGTGGGAGAAAGGAGGTTGTTCCTTTCACCTTTGTCACAGGAGGAGCAGCTACCTCTTTCCCATTGGCTAGTTCAGAGGTTCCCAACCAATCCAATTAGCTACTCAGGAGGCACAAGGGGAATCTGAGAGGCTGCTAAGGGTAAGGAGAGCAAAGGTAGGGAGATGTGGAGAAAAGAAAATCCTTGGCCCATGACAAGCTCTCTTAGGTTTGTAGCTGTGTTCCCAGGATTGGAACTGAATAGGCATTTTTGCTAACTCAGCGTGTTCAGGAAGGGCTACCCAGGATGGTCTAGAGTCTAAGGTAGAGGCACTCATGTTTGAAAGAGAAGACAGAACTTACTGTTTTCCACAGTTAGGGAAGAGCTGAAACACACAAGAGAGTCTTCAGGGTAGAATGAGAAAACCTGGCTCAAATTCCTGCCTTACTACTAAATAACAAGGTGATTTTGAGCACTGGACCTTTCTACACCCAAGTTTCTTCTGGCGAGATCATGAGACTGATAGGAATTGACAGTGCATTGGCTGACTGACACAAAAAGGAATGATTGCTTTAAAACATCAATAAATCAAAAAGTCAATAGGGTAGAAATCTCAATAACTTAAAAAATGGACGGGAGGGGATAAATACTAATGGGTTTATTGATCTCCTTGTTCAGCTTCAAAGTCATCCAGTTTTTACTACCACAGTTCTGGATTTTCAGAGTAATTACCCCTTTTGTTGCTGTGATGCCAAAGTGTTGCTCAGAGTGTTCTATCCTTCTGTGTGGGCAACTACCCAGAACCACCAGTGCTTTGTGTACTTCTTGTCAGGAGAAGCTGGACATTTTCTCTGTACTAAGCTCACTAAATTGACCTGTACAGAAGGCATCTGACATCCAATTTACAAATGATTTCCCAGAGGAATTGGTGAAGAGACTCCTGCTACTGGATTCCTGCTTAAACCAATCCTCTTGAGAAGACGATGAGAGGGATACTTTTCAACCTAATGTGCTCATGGAGGCTGTGAATCTCCGCTAGTTTTATGATAGTCTGAACCTTCTGATTCTCAGATCTCAAGAACACATGAACTATTCAGCTGTCCTTTCACTTCTAGGGTCCACCTTGACTGGAGAAAGTCATTGTAAGTTACAAGTTACATTTAAGTCACAAAAATGCAAAAGGCTAAAACAGCATCTACAATGTACATGAGGTATATGGACTAGCCATAGAACAGCACACTTCTTATAGTTATGGCTGTGTTCGTGGCACAGTACATATTGTGACAGTGGTTACTCTAACTCATTGTAATTTCCCTCAGAGTAGAGTGCTCAGGCAAAGCTTTTCCTGGAACCATCGAACTGAGAAATTCCCTATATTTTTTATTAAACAGGCAACTATCTTTTGACTTTACTGTGTTTTGTCCGGGATTTCAACTACCCTTTGGGAAATTCTGAGAAGACACAGACAGCTGGTGGTGTTTAGATGTGAAACTTTAATGAAGGGATGTACTATTCTGCTCCTCCATTCAACAGAGCATCTTCTGTGGGTTTGCATCAGAGATGCTCAATCACACAGAGAAGGAGGGGCAAGGAGCTGTCCCTAGCAGGCCCGTGATTCACAGTGAGTGAGAACACAAAAGAGCAAAATCACACTGACTAAGGTCCCAGCAGGAAGGACTCATTTGCTAATGAATTTGTGTTCTTTTTATTGCCATTTTATCAAAAGGTAGTGTGGTACTGCAAAGCAAATCAAATAAATAAAATGAAATAAAATATAAAGAAGAGCATTTTCCTTTCAGCAGTCTGCAGGCATTTTATCAAATCCAAACTCTCAGAGCCTCAGTTTCCTTGTCGTTAAATAAAGTTACACTAAACAATCTTTAATTTTCGTCTTATTATAAGATTGCACTCAAGCCGAGGATATAACTCAGCAGTGTGGTGCCTGCCTAGCACACACGAGGTCCTGAGTTTAATTCCTAGTACCAAATAACAACAAAAAAGATTCTGCTAGAGCTGACCTATCTGATTTACATAGGACTTTCTTCTTTATAGCTATCCTATTAAGATTGCACACTACTTACATTCAAACATCACCTTGTGTAAGAGGTATGAGACTTTACCAAGTTTTCTAGTTGCTCTTAGCTACGGTTTCCTCGTATGTGAAGTGAAGGTGTTAATAATGGCACCTGTATTTCAGTGTCATTAGGGAGCTCCAAGTAAACCTAAATTTAAAAGTACTGAGACAACACCTGCAAAGGTACTGACTCAATAGTGGTTGGTTATCTTCATCAGTCACAGAAGGAAATGCACAGTCACTTCTTCAGTAAATCTTGGATGGTGTCAAGAACTTCCTGGCTAGGAAGATCTCATCCAGCCTTCTGCCAGGAATTTTACAAAAACAAAATGTAGATAGATAGATAGATAGATAGATAGATAGATAGTGTGTGTCTGTGTATACATATATTCCTTCTTTTAATGTAAGTACTCCTGAAGGGTGAACAAACTGAGCCATTGCCAGTGATTCACTGTTCAGTGCACAGCAGTCTAGTATGTCCTCTGGCTAGCTGAGGACAGTGAGCTGAGAGCCCGCAAACTGGGAAAGGGGAAGGACAGGAGAGAATTTACGTAACACCGAGACACGCTGGAAGGCACAGCAGAGCGGGCAGCCCCCGTGTGAGCCACCGGCAGGAGAAGAAGCAGAGAGACAGAAGGCATGCCAAACGCGGCTCTGTCAAAGATCGGCCTTGCTTCTGGAAACATGAACTTGTTAGCACTTGGAGGCATGTACCAAGCTCTAGTCACTGTGTCCCCTGGACCCAGCATAGCACTGAGAACAAAAGAGCCAATCAGTGTGTGAAATAAGGGGTCAGCGAACACGGCCCGCTGTTCTAATAAATAAAATTTTACTGCAACACAGCCAGCCCCACTGACTTATGTATAAATATTTATAAGGTTGTAAAATTACACAGATTTCAACCTAAAATATTAAAGTTCTTGCTCTCTGATCCTTTATGCATTAAGTGTTCTGATACTTCTGTTAATCAAACATCTAAAAAAAGAAACAAATAAGTAAATATATCATAGGATTTAAAAAATACTTTGGAACAAAAAATTATGACTTTTTGTTTTGGTATAAAACTAACAAGAATAAAAAAAGAAAAATAAACAAGGTTGGACACTCACTGTTCCTAACTACCAAACCACATTCACATATATGAGGTATGATTAAAAGGATATGGTAAATGTTTAACTTTGAAGAAAACTTTATTACAGTAAAAGACATATCACCATATGCCCCTCAAAATACTCCCTCTAACCTTTCTGAAGCAGTTTTGGAAGTGCTCTTTGTGTCTTTTGTTGTGCTGTCACGGTTGTCTCAATGTTTTGGATTGACTCAAAGCATTCACCTTTTGTGGTCGTTTGACTTTGGGTAACGATTAGAAATTGCACAATGCTAGATGTGGTGAATAGGTAGAAGAGGACACGCTGTGATGTTTTTGTGAGCCTCCCTTTCCACTGGATGGCACTCGGCAGCAGCAATCACACCTTGTAAAGACATGCTTAAAAGAGGACTTCCAAAACTGCTTCAGAAAGTGGCAAAACAATGGAACGAGTGTTCAAAATGAGGGAGGTTCATGGTAATGTATCTTTTACTGTAATAAATTTGTTTTAGTTTAAGTGTTCATCATATTTTTCACCCACCCACTTTACCACTGGTGTTCTTACATTTGGAACCTACTCTCCAAATATTCCATTTTGATGGATGTAGCAGGGAGGATAGAAATGTGCTAAGCATAATAGTCAATGACAAATAAGATGAGTGCTTCTATAGGATTTTATTGCAAAATCAAATCACCGAACACAGAATATCTTTGATTTCCTTTCTGTTTTTCCTGCCTCATCCACCTAGAGAGAAGGACTGGAAATGGCAAGTTATATCCTTGGTGCATTTGGGCAAGGCACCATTATGTAAAGTGTTCCTTACTGAGTGTTAGTAAAGTCTATTCTGTTCTCCCTGTGTCCTTGAAGAGACTGGGGTCTGGAAGCAGCAAAGCACTCTGAGTTCAATCTACAGAGGACTGTCATGTTCTTACAAAGCATAAATAATGAAGAAGCCATATGGCCAGCAGGGGCGCTGCTCACCCTGTAACTGGGATGGCTTTGTAAGTGTTTTAGGATTTGATAGAAATCCAGCGAAGTTCCAGAATAGAACACACATCTGTCATGCTTTGTGAATGAGAATTTAGGCTGACTTTTAAAACATGAATTACTTATTCTCTACATCAGCACCAAAGTGGGAAAAAGCATTTTTGTTCCAACAATTTACACTGGGAAAAAGTAGGCGACATCAAATGATGGCTCGTTTATCTAGCCTTTTATCTGCTTTTAATATTGTCAAGTTTTAATCAGATTGTGCTAAGAGGAATAACTTAAGACATAAAGACAGGATCAGTCACATCTTTGTTGCTTAACACTCTAAATATCACAATTCTAGAACTGAAGTCACAGAGAATTGAGAGATATACCAAAGCCTGGGAAATAAGCAAAGGAAGAAAGAAGCTGCCTGTTGAAAGACTACACAACTGGTTTTGCCTCCAGGCTGACGTGAACAGATCCAAAAGTGTGTGTATTCAGCTTCTTTTCTTGTTTCAAAGATCCTGCTAGCTCAGAGAATAAATGATGCAACACTTTTTGTGCTAATTGTATATCATAATTACTTTTGCTTCATTGTTAGGAGAATTGACCCAACTTGCAGTTATTCCTCCTTGTGTTTATTTAGGAGCTATCCTAAAACTGGCCAGAGGGTAAGTATGTCATTTCTAATCACAGAAGTCATTCCAGAAGTTTCTCCTTTGAACCTATTCTATTCTTTCTCTTCACAATTACCATCAAACAATATGAAGAGGTCAAAAGCAAGTGAGCATGCACAGTCGTATAGTTGGATAGGAGGGTCACATACTCAAGGTAAGGGAGGTATGGAAATATTACCCGGAGAGCACTGCTAGCAGGTGGGGGGGAGTAATCAGGAAATGAGATGGTAGGGAGCTCCCTTGTTCGAGCATGATAGTAGGAAGGACTTAAGACGTAATAGTGATACAGAAGGCCCTGGGTTCTGGGATGAGGAATCTGTACTTTACTCTTTTTATTAAACTAATTTTATTGGTATGTTTTTGACCTACATAATGATCACATTCACCGTAGGGAATCTGTACCTGTATATAATAGATCTTAATTATTTTTTCCCATTCCCCTCCCCTCCCTTCAATCCTTTGGATCTAACAGAAAACACTAAAGTATTTGGAGTAAAAGCTGATTTAGCCAAAGTAGCTTAAATGCAATTGAAGGGAAATAAACCAGGCATGGTGGTGCACGCCTGTAAGCCTAGCACTAGGGCTCAGAGGCAGGAGCGTCACAAGTGGAGGCTGGCATGGGCTGCATAACGAGACTTTGTCTCCAAAGAATCAATCGCTCAATAGAAAAAGAGAAAAGAAATTGAAGGAAAGTATTTAGATTTAAGGCAAAAGGAAGAAAAGGGTCAATAATATGGGCAAAAGCCTCGGGGGTGATGAGGGCAACAGGCTCGGGATACAGGGGGAGAGACAGATCGCTCGCCATAATAAAGACAAACCGTATGGGGCTGACTAGGGGCAAGAAGACAGAGGGACCAACAGTAACTGTTATTTGGGTGCCAGCTGAGAATCAGGAAGAATGACGACACTTCCCAGAAGCGCAGAGAGAAAGTCAGATTCAGGCAGGACGAGGGCCCCTTCGGCTCCCTCTGCGCTCCTCACGCGCAGTCCTCCGTCACGCTCTCGAGGGGACACCGGGTTCCTCAGCTCCGCGCAGTGCTGCAGCGCCAGCCGCGCAGCACCCTCAGTCTGCGGGCAACGGGGGAGGCCTCCCTCCCGCCCTGCCCCGCCTCTCGCGTATCAGGAATCGCAGGATTCATCTCTGCCACAGAGTCAGAGGAAAGAGTTCCAGGGGCGCGGGGCCCGGACTCCCGTTTTCTGAGAAGGAGAAGGCCTGACCCAGTGAGAGCCTCGCCCTTCACAGCCCTTCGCAGCCACACTGAGAATGCAGATGAGGTGGCCTCGCCCCAACACACCCTCATGGTACACGGAGCAGCTGCTTTTGTAACGCGACGGAAACTCGTGTTTCTTACAACAAAGGAGGAAAAACAAGAAAAAGGGAAAGGAAAGAGGTGGGAGGGAGGAAGAAAAGCAGAAGAAAGAGAAAAATAAAGGACGAAGAGAAGAGCAAGGGAAGAAGAGAACAAAAAGAAGAAACAGATACAGGAAAGCAGCAACACGCAAAGCGGGGTTAGCAACCTCCCAAAAAGCAGGCGAATCGCTTTAACATCTCTAAGGTTCAGTTTTCTATTGGTAAAGCGGAATAATGGTGCACTATTAATCACCCAAGAGATGGTCTGAGGTAAAATGATAGCAGTGATGCAAAAACAGAAGTAATAGAAAAATGTCTAACAACCTGGAAAAGTGAATATTAAAAATATGGCATGCTCAAGAGTCATCATGAAAATTAAAATACTGAATCACGTTAATATGATATTAGCGTCCCAGTATTGGCTTTTCTTCATACTAATAGGGAACATATTCAAACACTGAATATTAATAGCACCTATTAGAAAACCAATCATAATTAAGTCAGTGATGTTAGAAAATTAGGTACTAGTGAACCCTGGCCACGCTGGCAAGAATAGGACCTTCTTTTTCAGGAAAAAGAAATTTCCTATTGTTCCTCTCTCAAAATGTACTTTCAATAATTATTTCATATCAGCTTTGATGTTCATAGCTGGCGTTGTCTGCACAGTCTGAATTTGCTAAATGATAAATTAAAGAACTAAATGATCAAGAATACTTATCACTTTCCATTTCTGTGTTTTCCATCACTTTGAAATGTGTACTAACAAAAGCCCCTGATCCTGCATACTGAGACAATGAAGCAGAAGAAAAATTTGAGAACTGACTTATAGTAAATGATAGGTTGATAGTCTCTGGGCTGTTTTGTTTACTACTGTGTCCCTTAAGGCTTCCCAAAGTCCCATGTGTTCAAGGTTGACCCCCACCCAGCCTGTGGTGGTAGCTAACGTGTTAGCATGTGGTAGAACCTGTAAGAGAAGGTGTTGAGCAGAGCGTCTGGGCCCTGGAGTGTGTTTCTGAAGCAGATGTCTGGAACCCAGCCTCCTCTTCCTCTCCTTCATGTCCTACTCATGAGGTTCACTTGTATGTCACCCTCTCCTGCCAAGACATATGGCCTCACGACAGGCCCAGAAGCGATGGGACCAACCAACTGTGGGTCAGCACCTCCAAAACCGGAATACAAATCAACCTTTTCTCTCCATAGGCTGGTCATCTCAGCATTCCTACAGTCATAGATAGCTAACACTTTTATCATCAAAATTTAACATGGAAATTCTACTCTGGTGAGCTTTTTTCCTTATTTGATATAAATTTTATAAATAAAAGCACAGCTTGCCAATGGTAGCCTAAATTGAAATGTGTGGGAGTGGTGAAGGTCTTTTCAGTTTTGGTAAATAGAGATCCAGACAATTCTACCTGGTTTCCAAAAAGAAGTTGCATGAGTGACTGAAAAATGCAAAGGAATTAGAGAAAGTAAAGAAGAAATGGGCACCTGGAGGTTAACAGAAAAGGTGACGCCCCAGAAATTTCCCTGGAATCTCTTCTTGTGTCATTCAGTCACATGGCCAGTACAAGTGGGTCTTTACAAACTTGCATGATACACAAACTTATTTAGTCTGACTGTGACTGGCAGACCTGCCCTGCTTTGACAATGCCAGCTCTGCCATGAGACCTCATCCAGGTTGTACTCAGCTCCAAATCCCTGTGCAAGAACTTACAAAGGTGAACTAAAATCACTAACTCAGGTGTCACATTACCAAATATCAAATTCCAAAGCACAGCTTTACATCTCCACGATTATTCCTTTCCTTATTTTTTAGCATCAATAAATATTTCACTTTTTAAAAGGCATGGCAAAAAACAAATGCTGTGATTTGGTAGAGGTTGGTGCTAAAATGCTATACAATCTCACTTTTAAAAGATTGGCCTGATCTTGCAAACTGGATAATCAGTCTTCCTTCGCATCACATTTAGTATTTACCAGCAGTTGAGCTCATCTTCCCTTCAGGTCTAGTCATTTCACGTTTCTCAGGTGCCTCAGCCAATTATCACATAGTATTTCTTTTGTCATGCAATAAAAAGGTGTTAAACTCCCCCACGTTACTGGGAACCACAGACATTTGTATCATCTCCAACTTCCAAGTGAATGACACAGCAGTAAATAGCATGGGTGAGGTTGTGTAGTGATACAGGGCGCTCATCCCAAGCCTCTGGTTTCTCAGTATCCTGATATAAATACGTACATTTGTTTTACAAAACATTGAGTTCATATAACCTATCATTTGGGGGTAGTTCCATTTCCAAATATCTTCTTATCCAAATGGTTCATTTCTTGTACAACTGTTGAAATGTATAAATGAGTTATATTTCAGCAGATCTTTTTATAATATCTGAAGAACCTTAGAATATTTTTCCAAAGAAAATCCAGTTATAAATGATGGATAGGAATCAGGGAAAATTCAAGATGCCAACTGAACCACAGGAGTCTGCTATTATCTACTCCCACCACGTTACCTCTTCAAGCTGGGCGTGGTGGCCCACACCTGTAATCCCAGCACTCAGGAGGCTGAGGCAGGAGGATCGTTGTGAGCTCGAGGCCAGCCTGGGCTACAAAGTGAGCTCAAGGCCAGCCTGAACTGCATAGTGAGACCCTGTTTCAAAAAGACAAAAAAAAAATATTCCTCTTCAAACCGATGCATACTGAGCACAAGCCAAACACTTTCCTACATTCTGTGAACTACAAGCATCAGTTTGCAAGAGATTTAAATTCTAGTGGTAAAAGGAAAAGAATGAATCCAGGAACTAATAAATAGGCAATATTACTTCAGACTGTAATAGTTTCCCAGAAAACAATAAAACTGTGGGATGTAATGGGAAGCACTTATGTTGGTGGGGCAAGAGGGCTATATTTGGTCGGATGCTCTGAGAAGGTCCCATTAAGAAACTGCCATTTGATTTGAGACTGCAATAAAAGAAGTATCTGACTGTGAGATAATCCAGAAGAGTATTCTAAACAGAAGGAACAGCACATGTAAAGGCCCCATGGTGGGAGCATTTAGGTGTACAAAGAATAAATACCAGGCTGATATAGCTTGAATAACATGAGCAAGATCAATGTTAATAGGGGATGAGTTTGAGCAGTTGGGTGGAGGGCTGATGACATGTGGGCTTCTAAGGCACAGTAATATATTTTAATTCTGTTGTACTACAGTGCCCTAGATCAGAGCAGTTCCGTATTCAGTCGGGCACCACATAACATTTCGATCAGCAGTGGGCCACACGTACGACAGTGATCCTGCAAGTTTACAATGGCGCTGAACAGTTCCTATCGCCTTTTGCTGGTCTGAGCCAACATGCTGTACGATTATGTGTGGTGTACAACACTAGATAATGAGATAAGTCACTCAGTACTGGTTGAAATATTTTCTGTACTACGCTTTGGGCCTGATTTTTGAGTGCACACCTTCTACTTATAAAGAAAAACATACAACTATAGAGCAGTGCACCATGTTATATCTCATGTTCACCACATTTGTCGATCACAACCTTTTCTCTTGTGTGCAATCAAATCTTGTGTGGTTTAGTTTGTCTAGGCTCTAGGAAGAGTGGGTTGTACTATATCGGTTTATGTATTTAGGTTTATTTACATACAAATTTGTCTATGATATCTAAGCTACCACAAAATTGCCCAGTGACATTTCTCAGAATCAGGTCAAATGACACCTTTCTGTATCTTAAATCATTTCCACTGCTGTTCTTCAAGGACTACACTGTAATGGATTCTGGGGAAAGCATTTCAGAATAGCTGAGTGGATTTTTAGAACATCTCACTTTCTCTTTCAGAAATGGATTCTTTCTGCTTCTTGTTCCTTCACCTAGAGCAGGAGTAGAGAGAAGGTGAGATACTCATCGGTTTATTCAGCTTTCAAAAAAAAAATAAGAAAGAAGGTTCAGAGGTAAATAAGTTCTTCTCTCCCTGAAGCCAGGAAAGGGGGTCAAGAGTGGCAGGAATAGACTGAGTTAGGAACAGGCAGGGAATAGAGGTGAAGAAAAAAGCAGCACAGAGGGCCGCAGACACCACACCTTTCCGCAGTGCAACCAAAAGGGCTTTGGAGTGGAGACAAACACCCCAGCCATTTCCACTCTTGCATTCATCAGTGCTCAGGGCTGTGTGTTAGAACCATGTGCCAGCAGGTCTGATCTGATGAAGCCCAGGGAAACCGTGCTCTACAACAGGATGTGGCAATTCTATAGGAAGAGTCACCCTGTTTTGATGAGCAACCAGGAATACAGTTAACTCATTTGTCCTGTACTTCTTTGTATCTGACCTAAACCTGCGTGGAAGTAGCCAGTCCCTAGGCTGGGGCTGAACTTGACCCAGTTCAGCGGGAGGCAGAGCTCATCTTTGGATGCTTGTGTAGTGTACAGATGGGTAGTAAAAATGCCAGTATGATTTTTGGCATGATTTTTAATTGAATACTTACTCAAGCTCTCTAAACGATGCTTGCATACAGTCCTGGCCACTTCAGGCTGTCTGCTGAATGAGCACCACCACCCTGGATGAAGCCACTAACGGGACGTCTAAGACCAGGACCTATTTCAGACTTTAGCTTATGTCCATCTGGATTGGTTGTTTCCTGAGCTATACATGTTGTTAAATAGTTTGACTATCTTTTTTTTTGTCTTTTTGAGACAGGGTCTCACTATGAGGTTCAGGCTGGCCTTGAGCTCATTTTGTAGCCCAGGCTGGTCTCGAATTCACAACAATTCTCCTGCTTCAGCCTCCCGAGTGCTGGGATTACAGGCATGCACCACCATGCCTGGCTTATATTTTTAATAAGAGTGCAGATTCATGTGCACAACCAGAAAAGATAGATTATCCTCATAGTTCTTTGGTGAAGAGTTCCTGTCTTTCTACCATTATGTTTTGGGCCATAAGACAGACTTTTTAGGATGATGATGCCGATGAGCCTTTTTGTTTTCCTGTTTTGTGTTTGTTATTGCTTTGTTTGTACAAATTTACTGTCTCTCCCCTACAAAAATGTATAGCCCACATAAATCTGGATAGCCTAGTAGTCTAGTCCTGGCACCAGAGACATAGGCAAACATAACCTGGGTGTTCTAAAAAGTAATTAGATCAGTTTCAAGTCTTGCTATCTAAATTGCTGAGACAGAAACATTCATTGTGCCTAACACATCTTCTTTTAGAATCTCCTTTCTCTCTGTTTCTTCCAGTACTTCACAGAGTACCAGTTTCGGCTCCAAAGCCTTCCTCCTCCTTCAGTCCAAGTTGAGAGTCACCTTAGATAGAAGCTTCCCCCTACCCTGAATGCTTGTCCCTCCTCTTTTCCCTTTCACCATGAGAACTACTCTTTCACCTTTCCATCAATCTCTGTCCCGGTTCCCATACAAAATTCTGAGCCTCCCTGTCTTCCTTATGTTATCTTGTTTTTTTCATTTTGTTTTGTTTTGATTTGCAATCATTAACTCTGATTTTATGAAACAAAGTACTCAGAACACATCAGCCAGCAAAGAATGCTATATAATAGACTGGAAAAGAACAGTTACACTTTTGACCATCATAAATGTAGGAGATAATTAATGTTATTGCTTCACCTGTTTTCCCCAGGGCGAAGGAGAGAACTGAGTACACTCAATAGTCTCATCATCAACTAGGGAATTTAAAAGGCTCTGAAACAAAAAGTGATTTTTTTAAAGCTACCTGAGTGTCAAAATCAAATCTATACTGAAATAAAGCATTTTGTAGTCTTTCTCCTAATTAGTAAAAATATTCAAATGTTTTCATTTTTAAAAAAACATATTTTATTATGCAGTTTCTACACTACTCCCAAAAGAGTATTAATGGAAAATTACTTTGCTAAGGAAAATTCTCATTTTGAAATGCATCAGGCTCCATGGGTTTCAGAGGAAAGATTATAAACATGGTGCCACATTCTTTTCCTTTCTGTGAATTCTGCTGGACCTGGAACTTCACTTGCTCTGCCCTGTGCTTCCTCTCTCCATATAAATAAATTTCATCCTGGGTCTTCTCATCTTTTTATTGTTGATATGTTTACCCCTGTTAGAGAGGATTTAACCCAAGGATTTCACAGTGAGATACATGTCTAGCCCACTTTTTATTTTTTATTTTGAAAGAAGGTCTCACTAGGTCCCTAAATGGCCCAGGCTGGCCTTGAACTTGCTATCCTCCTGCTTCAACCTCCCAAAGTGCTAGGATCACAGGTGTGTGACACCGCACCCAGTTCTAGATCTTCCCATCTTTAAATACCCCCCATGGGCATGACCCGCTCCTTTTCTCTTCAGTGGCAGCTATTTCTTTTATTTGTTGCTCTTCTGAAGGTCACATATAACCGAGTACCCCGTCTTTTTATTTGATATATCCCAGAATCTTAAAAGGTCATCTGGGTGCCATATCTCCACTCCCTCAACTTCTCCTACCCCCCATTAACTTTTCACCCCTTGCAATATGACTCATGCCAGCACTAACTTCAAAGCCACTATCGATAGGCAGTCCTCAGCCTTAGGACCCGCCCTCCTTTCTCAAATGCAGTCTTCCTCTTGGCCTTCATGTCCTCTCCAAAAGCTACCTTCCCTCTGAGACGTGCACCCTCCTCACATTTCTCTTTAAATCGTGTCATTTCTCAGGGGTCCGTCCTTAGTTCCCTTTTGCTTTATTTATTGTTCTTAAGTGGCACTGGCCTGTGATTTCAGCACCCACCAAAGACTCCTCGATATCTGTCTCAGTGTGACTCACTGCCTACCGGAACACCCAGAACTCCCTTGTACCAGTGATGCACTCACAGCAATTTTATGAAACTACTTGGTGTTTGATTTTGGAGTTATGAATTTAGCAAAGAAATATACAGGGCTCACAGTTATTTTAGGTAAATACTAGATATTTAATATTTCATGGAACATACTTATACTGAAAAAAACACGTAGTGTTTACCTGAAATTCAAATTTAACTTGGATTCTTGAATACCATGTGACTAATCTACTACTACAGTGATAAACATTATTCATTAACAGAGTGAAAGTGCAGTGTGCTTTTGAAAACATTAAATGTATTTGAGGGGCACAGATCAGTATAAAGACCTGGAATTCATGTCCAGACCAAGTTACTTAGAATTCCTTTCTCCTACTTTTCTTACAGCACAATTCAGGTTCCACTTCATCTAAGAAGCCGCTGTAGACAAGCCCAGGTTGGATTCATCCCCATCCACCCTTCTCCAATAAAAGCTTAAACCATCCCTGAGGTTTAGAGCTCAACCCGTGATGCAGTGTTTCCAATATGTCAGGTGCCCTTGCCTGTGAGGTCTGAGGGGGCTTCACACGTGGTATCTCTGCGTCCCGATGACGCAGTGGCAAGGGTGCGACAAAAGCAGATGTGACAACTGATGTCCGTGGAAGGAAGTGGGAGAGAAGAGTAGCGAAGAGAAGCAAGATGGAACTGGGGGAAAAGGAGAGAGGAAAGGGAGGGGATGGGGAGGGAGAGATACGTGGGACGGATAAGGGAGTAGGGAGAAAATGGAGGAAGAGAAGAGAAGAAAGAAAGGAGAGAGTGGAAAGAGAGACGAAGAATGGACGGGAAAGGGAACGTGGAAGAGGGAGAAGGAAGAAGGAAGGGTAGTGCGAAGGAGCACTGAGAACAGAGCAGGGAGGGAGAGGGACTAGAAATGGGAGAGAAAGACAGGGGAAGCGGGCAACACGATTGATTCTACGCGACCTTTTCAAAAATAGCAGAAAACCAAGTGATTTAAGGTTCAGCTTCGTGCTAGCATTAGCGTCTCACCTCTCAGCCATCAGATTTCCTCCCTAATAACCTTTTTATGAGATATCCCTGCATTCTAAGTCTCTCCTAAGTCTAACTGTATTGCTTCTGCCAGTTTGGCTTTGTTTTCCTCACACTTACTGTGAATTTTGATTAGTGAAGGAAACAGGCTTCACTCTAATAACAGTCGAGCTGATGTGTTCCTATCTTACTGTGCTGAATGCTTTTCTTTTTCCTTTAATGATTTTCTTATTTAGAAAGATAGCAGGGGAAGAGGAAAAAAAAGTTTTGAAAATAAGGTTTTCTGTCAGCAATCACAGATGAGTCAGCCAAGGATCACAATTTACAAGAACTTTAAAAGAACAGATATTATGAGGCATAAATTAAACACTTTCAAAACTATTTTGTTCAGCTCTAACTCAATAGTAATTGATTTTTCAATGATTTTGTCAATGTGCCTGAAGCACCACTTTTATTGTACAAGGGGCGGGGATGAACAGGTATTATGTTCACCTCTGGCAGGGACATGTTACATTCAGTTACTAACATTCTCACTACTTCAATGACTAGGACACAATGAGTTTCAAAGGTCTGAAATTGTAATGTAATTACTGGCTAAACTATTACACAATTTCAGTGGAATTTTTATCAGCCCTGGGCTTATCAATTTAGGATTATTCACTGACAAGTCTTGAATTTCTCAGGACTTTTGGTGACTCCTATTGAATTCATAATAAAATTCCCCAAATAGTCTCTGAATAGTTTAACTGCTGGAAGTGACCTTGGTAAGTAACATACCTTCTCTGGTCTTGTTTTATTTGTCTTAAGGTGAAAGAACTATAAAAAAGTTATATTTAGGATTTCTCCCAACCTTCAATTTCTGAAGGTCCTGGGGAGCAAAACTTTAGCCTGTAGAAGAAAACGAGCTAATAACTTAAAAATGTATGTTGAATTCTGTTCAAAAATCTTACAGATCTAATACAACATAGCTCTCAGGACAAAGGCAGTGTTGGCCAATAGCTATGACATGCAATCTGTTTTGCTTACAATCTCTTTTCTTGGGACATCACAGAGAAGAGCAGGTGATTTATCACTTCACAGTGGTCACTTTCTTGATCATATCCCAATAGCTGTCATTTCCCTGTAGAAGTTACTTGCTTCTGGAATTTCAACCTCTTTACAGCTGGCAGTGTAGCATGGAGACTGATCAGCCATTCAGACCCCATGCATGAGTTTCATGAACCACCCAAGGTCCTGGCTCTTATAACTTAGTAGCCTTATATAATAGACTGTCATTTGTAGAACAAGCCAAACTGAAGAACTGTTTTTTTATGTCCAATTAAGGCAAGTTTCTCTGGCATTTTCAGGAAAAGAGGCTCCGGAGGATACATGAAAGTTTACTTGAAGAAATCATTTTAGGATTAAATAGATTCAAAGAGCAGTTGGTTGAATTCACCTTCACTGTAACACATAAATTTAACTAAGAGGGGATTTCTGTGTAATGGAAGGAGACCAAAAATAACTGATGGGAAACAAAGAAAACCATAATAATTCACAGAATATTAATGGACCTTTCCAGGGAGAAGTTCATAATTTATGTCAGTGTACGTATCTATTCTCAAGCGGCTGTTAAAACAAGTCTCAAGGTAGTCCTTAGACACTAATGTCAAGAACACGAAGGAAAATAAACCGACCAGTATGTCCCAATGGTTTGCTCAAATAAATCCAGATCACACTGAATTATGCAATCATGTCACTCAGAGCTCATACAGTTTAAATACAATTTGCTTCGCATCTTCTCTGGGACACTATTTTAAAGTAATTTTATTTATTTCCTGCTAAGGAGAAATGGATATATTACATCTGCAGGAAAATGCTTTCTATGGTTTGAGTCCACAGAATAATCATCTTATTCCCAAACTCACTAACCTCCACTCGTTAGGAGGTCAAACTTCTATGTTGTTTAGTTAAAAAGAATTCAAGAGTCTCCGTTTGCATGAACTTGAATCTCTCAGAGCATCTCCCCTACTGTCTTTCATAACTCCACCCCTCGCTCCCACCTTACCCCACTGTATGAACTTGGACATGATCTACCACAGATGCCTCTCAAGACCTTATAAATTATGTAACCTTGAGAAAAACCTCTATTGCATCACCATTGTCTTTGTTTTCCCTGTTCTCTCATTTAACAGTTTGATAATTTCCTGTGAGATATTATCATGCTTTCATGGCAACTTGTCAAGTAAGAGGACCAAATTAAGGATGGAAGTCTTATTTTGCCTAATTAAAATCCAAAGGATATGCTAGCACAGTTTTGGAAAATTCTCTCATTTAATTGTCAAGATGCAAGTGAAATTGAATGCTAGGTATACTTAATTTTACTATTAGCATAACCTCTTCAAGGAGATACATACATGGGAGCCAAGAGAATTTTATTTCATATTTTAATTGTAAAAATGCATGGGTTAATTATGATTTGGAAAGTACTGCATAACCATACAATTTTCACAAGCATGGGTCCTACCTCAGCAATAGGAACAATACTTAGCATATAGTGGAAGTTTAATAAATGCTTAATTGATGAGTTGTCTGTTGTTTCTGAGACAAAATATCTGATGCCCAGAATTAAGGAAGGAGAGCTTTATTTAGCTCACAGTTTGTGGAGGTTTCAGTCCATACTAAGCGGGCTCCACGACAGAGTGGCACACAGCAGAGGGCCACAGTTCTTGGCAGCAGAAAACAGCAAACGGAACAAGAGCAACAGGGGAAGAAGCAGGAAGATCAGCCTCTTTCTGCCTTATATTGTATGCAAGCTAGCCACCTGTAGGCAGGTGTAGCACTCAGAGCCACAACCCCAGCATTGGACCATGAATCCACCACAAACTCTAGAACCAGCCCCCATGACTGCATGAGGCTCGGGGGGTACATCCAGACACAAACCATAACAATAAGTAAAAGGATGATTCAAAACTTAATGCCTTAGAGTATAAAAGGGTTTGTAAGGTGCACCTTTTGCCCTCAAAAGACCTTTAGTTAAAGAACTTCCACGCAGTTGAATAGAAATATTTTTATTTACAATAGTTTATTTTTTTAATGAGAAAGAATAATCTTGAGTCTGTCTTGGATATTTCCACAAAGAATTCAAATAAACAATTGTGCACCTTGAAAGTTGTACACTGTGAATTAATGTCCATTAGGAACATTATTGAAGCCATAGGACCGAGACTAAGTCACATGTCATTGAGAAGGTCACATGGTCCCCAGAGCCTCTGTTCAAAATGCAACTGAATGCATGAGATTTATGGAGTGT
Organism: Dinomys branickii; assembly: GCA_004027595.1. Lineage (NCBI taxonomy): Eukaryota > Metazoa > Chordata > Mammalia > Rodentia > Dinomyidae > Dinomys > Dinomys branickii. Next base: position 100,437 of record PVLD010003561.1, on the reverse strand, counting down.
CATTAAATGTCCCTGTGCAGTTTTTTTAAAATAAATGTTTTGACTGAGCACAAGTATAAACATTTACAAGATTTCCCATTTCCCAGAAAACATAGCTGAGTTGCTCCCTGAGTTAATTAATGGCCACTTTTTGAAGTCAGAATTTAGGTAGAGAAGTATTAATGAAAGAAAATCCACTAAAGGGAATGGACTTGTGTTATGGAAACCAGCATACTATTAGAACATGTTTCATGATGAATAGATAAGTGAGTTGGAAAATGAAATGTTTCTGTCAATGTGAAACTTATCAATTGTTTTCAAAAGCAAACACACATTAAATTTTGTTTCTGGGAAGTACACCATGACAACAAAAAACACAAGCTTTCCTGTAGATCAATGATGCGAGTCTGCATACAGAGAAGTAAAAATAACAGGGACAAGGAAATGCAATTGTTTGATGCTTATGAAAGCCAGCAAAATATGGCCAACTTCATGCATTTTCCCCTTAATAGCAGTAAATACAAAAAGAACATTATGTTAAAATAAAGTTGAAGTCCTTACTGGGAAACAGATGCTGTTGTGGGGAAAAAAAATGTGCTCTTAGGCTAGTTCAAACTGTGTTTGAAATTCCACCACCTAGCTGAGAGTACTTGGGTGACCTTTAACCCATCTAGATCTTGCAATCGGAAATAGAGCTGTTTTTGAGAGTTGCTGTAAGCATTAAAAATGCATGCTCTGATTTAGTGGAAATTCCCAATATCTCTTAGTCAACATTGTCTCACTCTGATAGGAATTACAAATTTCTTGCTTACCAATTATATCCTTATTGTTTAGGATATTTTGGGAAAATAATGTGCATAAATATTTTTGAACATGTGCAGTTGAATTCTAGTTCTTTTTGTACAACTTTCCTTCAAATTTCAGCATATTGAAATTTATTTTATGAATGAGAACATTTTCATCTTATTGAAATGAAGTTCCAACCTTCTGCTGTTCTCAAATTCTTCATTTTAGACTAGAGATTTCATAGAACTGTAGCTTTATTTTGCTTTCTTTTGGAATTTGGGTAGTAAAGGTACATGAAGATAAGAGTCTGGAAGCCATGTGTAAAGTTGCACCTCATCTAAAGTCTTTTCTGCTCTTACATGTTCTCACTATAGCTCTGACAGCATGCTTCTCCTTCCTTTTCCTCAGGCTCAAAGAACTTTTCAAATCCCTTATCAATTTCTCTCATCTCAGTCCATTTTTTATCTCTTGCTTCTGAAATCTGGTGTTCTATTCTAATTACCAACCATGATAGGTTAATTCAACCCCTCCAGCCTTATTTATTCAGAGGTGGAGCTTTGGAAGGTAACTGGATCACGAGGCCACTGAAGTCATCATTTACATCAATCCATGAATGAATTCATGCCTGAATGTGCTGTAGGAGACGGGACCTGGTTGGAGGCGTGTCACTGGAGGCGGAATCTGGACGGGTGTATTCTTATTCTGGACCCTCTCTGCCTCAAAGCGAGCTCTGTCATACCCTTCCACCATTCTGTTCATGCCTTGGAGCCAGCCAATCCTGGACTGAATCCTTCAAAAGCATGAGCCAAATTAAACCTCTCCTGCTTTAAATTGTGGGTGTTAGAGTATTTTTATTTATCCCAGCGATGGAAAAGCTGACTAATACACTGACTATACATCTTTTATGTGTGCTATACATTTTTTTACTGCTTCTCCATCAAACTGATCAAAAATCTAAGAATTGGTTTCCCACAATGAAAGTGGCTTCTTCTGCAGACCCACCAGTTCTGCCTTTCTAATCATTCAAATTCAAATGTTCTCATTATTTCTTGTCTCTTTTTCCAAAAAGTACTTATATTAAAAGTATTTTATATATTTCTTTTCTGATCATGTTTTTGCAACTGCCAAAAGATCAATCACTTAGCTGTCATTTGTAAATTCATTCACACAATAGATGTGCACAGACTACATTTTCTCTACTAGGTCTCTGTTCTCTTAAAGCTTTAACTTTAAAGGAAAATAAATATAATTCCTCCACTGAACATGCACAATTTATTGGCCTTTACGAAAAGGTAATCATAGTATTGTCTTCCAGTGTCTCCTCCATTTTATTTCAGCTCCCATGATACCAAGCTGTGGCTTGGGTCTGGATGTCCTTCAGGGCCTCCTGCAGTTTTAGAGGAGGCCTTTTGAGGGATTTGGGGGAGGTGGCTGAGTCTGGAGTGTGTGACTGACTCCTGGTACAGTGCTGGGAGTGGGAGTGCTGGGATTAGTAGATTGCTGGATCAGCCCGCTCATTGGGTTGGCACCGCCCTCATCTCAGTGGACTGGCTATGATACAGGGAATGGAAAGAAGTTTGGTTTTTGCCGCCCCCTTGTTGATTTTGCTGTCTTCTGCCACCGTGAACGATATTGCCCCTCTGCCATGCCAACCTGCCTTGAAGCCGGCCAGGGATGGACTGAAACCTCTACAAACTGTGTAAATTACTTTTTAGTCTTTGCACTAGGTTTCTAAAAGTTTGCCAGGTAATAAATTATGAGAAATAGTACATGCTTATTATTTTCTGGTTTCTGTGGATCTGGGGTCTAGGACAGCTTCACTGGATTCTATGTAAGGGCACAGTTAAGATCCTAACTAGGATTGGGTTTTCATTTGCAAGCTCAGTTAGGGAAATGGCTGCACCCAAACTTACTCAGAATGTTGGCAGCATTGGTTTCCACGGACTGTGGAACTCAGGGCAGATTACATCCACTTCTTTAAAGCAAACAATGAGAGCAAGAATGTAGTGCAGGTCTGCTGCCCAGTTGGAAATGTATGCAGTGTGACAAAATCACATCCTGTCACTGCGACATATAGCACATGAAGGTACATTCCATTACCTTTGCTGTATTCTATTGGTTGGAACCACATCTTATCTACACTCACAGGGACGAGATTGCATAAGGGAATGAACACCAGGAACGAGGGCCATAGAGTCCACCTAAAATTGTCCCTGGGCCAATCAAGCTAAAACCACGTGGCTCAGTACAATGACCAGAGCATCATCTTCAGATCACGTAGAGACTGAGCTCCATGAAGCCTATGGGTCATCAAGAAGAAAGCTGAGTCATTTTAGGACAAATGGGACTATGAATTATCATGCTGTTTAATAAGTAAGTGAATGAAGGATAGTGGGTGCTGATAGCTGTATTTATAGCTAGAAAAACAAAAATGAAAAAATTAAATTTTTCTGTACCCTATCCATTTTAGTGAGGACTACAGAGGATGCTGCTAATTTGCATAAGGGCACCCCTCCCATATTACTAGCTTATTCCTACCACTAGGACTGTGAGAAAACTTATGAAAAACTATTAGTACCTTAACCAGGAAATTAGAGATCACAGAATTATAAAACTTAAATGCTAGATAAACTCCTTGAAAACATTTCCATTTTGCAGATGAGAAACTGTGAAGAAATGAAATAATTAGTTCAAAGTCAGGAAATTAGCCCTAAAACTAGGGTAATTAGAGAATCCGCACTCTCTGACCTTTAGGTTAGTGAGATGCTCACTACATCCGGTCAACACCTAGTTTTCTGTGGTTTCACAATTTTAATATTTATTTCTTTAAGTGTATTGCATTTGATCAGTAAAATTAATCTTCACTAGAAAACAGTTATAACTGGAGCCCCTTACGGGTCACAGTTCTGTGTAGAGAAAAAGAAACCTGATGTAGAGGGCAAGAGACAGAACGAGAGAATGAGTGAGAAAGAAAAGATGAGAGATAGAGAGGGGGAAGCAGAGTGATAAAAACAGAAAGCTGGAGAGGAGGAGGCAGAGGGAAAATAAAGGGAAAGAAAAAAAGCACCAGAAGGTTGTTTTACTTCCTTTTCAACTGGGTTTACTACCAGAAAAAGTTTAAAACTGAAACTCTCAGAACCCTTAAACTCATGACTTGTTCCATTATGAAGAACTTCGTGTTTCTAATTTATCTTCCACCTCCCAAGTGCTCCCTGCATGAATCTGAGCGTTTAATCTATTTAAGAAGTACACCAGGAATCTCAATAGTCAAAATCTTTCCATAGAAGGAATATTTTCACTAGTACATTTTCCTCTAGGATAAAGAAACAAGCTCTCCCTTTTCTGGTCTGAAACTTAGCGAATATGCCAATATTCTTCCAGTTAATTGCTCCATATACATTGGGAAAAATGCCTTTGCAGAAGAGTTATAATTCCCCAAGTGACCTCCTAGGGAGAGGTCTGTGGAGAACCATTCTTATGGTGTTATTAATCCCTGACGATGAGAGACCAAGAAGACCAGAGCATCAGGACAATAGAGGAGAGAGAGCTATCAGAGGACTAAACCAAATCCTGTGCTAGAGTGATGGAGAAGGAATGGAAGGGGGAATAGGCTAGCAAAGCTTTTAAGGGAAAGTGAGAAGATTTATGACTGATTGAATGTATTAAAGCAATGATACTAATAATTATAATAATGTATCTTGCATTTATGTTATGATATGCATTTGTGTTTCAATTAAGTCCATTAAACCATTGATTAAATTATTTTATAGCCTTCCTTTGCTTTACGGTGGTAATTTATTTCTGGAAAAAGAAATAAACTATGAATGGGCATATTCTACTAAGTCTTAGGCTTATTTACTATCAAGATTAATGGTACATGATCACTTTAACAGTTAACTAAGAATATGTGACCACCAATTTTCATGTATTTGAAATTTTAATGTGAACAAAACTCAAACAAACCATAAGAGCCCTAAAAATGAAAAAATATGAATGATGCATAAGATAATCTCTACTGCAACTGAGCAAGCTACTAGCATTCTGCGAGAAGATTTAAGCAACACGTGCCAGCTCTAAAACTGCAAAGATGACTGCGTGGTAGCTCCCACTCATGGTACTGAGCTGCTGCTGCCAAAGTGTGCAGATACTAAAGTAGTCTTCATTACTGTAAGGGCGTAACTTTATGGAGAAATTAGGTATTAAAGGAAACCTTCTGTAGGTGTTGAAAGCTCATAATCTGATTGGTTATATGAAGAGGTAACACTATAGGTCAGTGTGTTAGAAATGGTACAGTGCTAAACTATAGTGACGCACCATTTATGCTTAAAAGTTGCATGCCACCCAGCAGTTACAGACCTTTCACAACAGGAACACAATCTATGTAAAGATCTGACTTCTCCATCAGACTTCAAATGCATGCAAACTTAAACTCTGTGAAACTGTCAGAATTTGATCAAAATCAAAAGTTTGAGAAAGAAAATCATTTCAACTGCTCAAACCTCAGACACCTGTGCATCATTTTTATATCTTCTCCCTTCCTTCACAACTCACATTCAATTCATCCACGTGTTTTTCAGACTAGTTTGGAATATATATTTAATTTGTCCACTCCTCTACCAACATCCTAGTTGTCATTATGATCCTTTGATTGAATTCACACAAGAGGATCCTATCTAGTTACTCAGGTTCTGCCTTAGTCTTCAACACATACTCTAAGCAGAAGGACAACTATGTCATCGCCTTCCATAAAAGTCTCCAGGGATTCCTGTAATGTATGGAATGAAGTTCATACTGCTTACAGTGTCCACAAGGCTCAGGGTGTTGGTCTGATTTCTCCTACTCCAGCATACACCATGCTCAATGTACACTGGGAAACCAACCGAGCATCTCTTTTGGGGTTCTTTGCTTCCTAATTCCTGGAAACTCCTGTTTATCACCATGTCCTTGGTTCTTTCTTCTAAAACAAGCCTCAGTTTGAATGGATTGTCTAGTGAGGCCTTCTCTGAAAACACATTCAGAATAGTCACTCCCATCTGTTATTCTTCATCATGCCGTCATTTAAAAAATCCTTCTGTAAAGCACTTGTTATTCTCTGAGTTTGTCTCTTTCATCTATTTATTGTAGCAGGATGTTGGAATGAATGTTTTAATTGGGGAACATTCCTTTAGAAGGTGAGATCAAGATGAAATAAAACTGTAAAATTGGATTCAGGAATCAGGTGGATGACTATAAATTCCTTACATACAAAGGAAAGTTAAAAAATTAGAAAAATGGAGTGAAATGAGTCAGACACGGTAGATGAAATATTGCATTGTTTCTCTTACATGAGTAAAAGAAAATGTAAACAAATTAAAAGGGCAAAATAAAAGAGACAAAGAAAGAAATAGGGAGGCAGATGTTTTGGAGCTCGGAAAGAGGATTGGGTTGAGGAAGGAGGGTGAAGAATAAAAACTGACCCTGATATGATGTATGCATGCAATGGTTTCCCAGAACTAAAGTAATTATTATATGTTGTAAACATCTACCAATAAAAATCAGAAAAATGGAGATTAAGAGATGATTTGGTGAAAACATTTTAAAGTAACCATTGGAGTTGAATTACTAAAAATTAAGCTAAGTAAGTATATAATAAATTATATTGTAAAGGTAAATATGAAAACTCATCACTTCCTAATTAAGTTACTATTTTGTTTCAAAAATATTGTCCAATTCAATAAAATGGCAGTTACATCACTGAGAACAAGAAAATTTCTGATAGTTTTTCATTGTTTCCCTCTCCTATTACTAATTAATGTAAATTAAAATCTCAACCATTACCCATGTTGGAATTATTATATATTTAGTTTTTCATTGTTTCCCTCTCCTATTACTAATTAATGTAAATTAAAATCTCAACCATTACCCATGTTGGAATTATTATATATTTATTGCTTCTAATTATAGGTTGGTTTCAGACACAGAGCTGTGGTAAAAATTAGTTAAATCACTTTGAGAACTAATTGGATATGCAAAATTTATAATTTACTATTATATATTTTATTACTTATGTTTTCTGCTATGCCTCCTTTATATCAGTAAATTTATAAGCTTGTGAACTTTTATATCTATCCACTTTTTCTTTATACCTCTTTGTGAAATATTCAATTGTGTAGCATTGTGATGGAGTCACTTCCCAAGGGGAGGCAGGTTACTTCTTTTTACCTCTGAAGTCCAGAGAAGGAACTTTCCTAAGGCCACTGTGAGAGCAGAGACTCTGCTGGTCAGCTGGGGGAGGATGCCCTCTGTACACTGGTGTATTTCTTCAGTTCCAAATCTAAACTGTGAGATCTGGCTGCCGTTAGAGGAAGGCCATAGTGAGTCACTGGCACATGCAGAGATGCTGAGGTGAAGCCTGAGTTAGTGTTTCCCATGGACCGGAGATAAACTGCTCAGCTTGCATCCTTTATAAGGGGTCTGCCTAGGTGGCTGAATGCATAAACGAGTTAGAAAGGACTCCTGGATTTCTGGAGTCAAAGATGAAGGTGTGTGAATTACACAAGATGAATTCCAGATGAGAAGCCCATAACTGGGCATGGGAAATCTCTGAAGAATTCTTTAAAAAGGCTCAAAGGAGAAAGGGGCAGCTTTGAGTCTCTGAAGATCAGAGTTTATTACCTGTGTGTGTTTGTGTGTGTGTGTGTGTGTGTGTGTGTGTGTGTGTGTGTGTGTGTGTGTGTGTTCTTGCTGCTCCATTCACTTGCATCTGTCAGTAGCTCAGCAAGTTGAGGGAGGCCAAGAAACATAAATTGGAGAAAAAGGACAAAAAGACATCAGTCCACTCCCTTCTTGCCTAGTAGCAAGTTTCCAAGATAGAACAAAACTGGCAATAGTAAGAGTCTTCAATTTTTCACCACATTTATATTTTGACCGTTGCATGGGACTGGTGTCTTAATTACTTTTTTTCTCATTGCTTAGACAAAATACCTGAAACCCACAGTTAGAGGAGGAAAGGTTTTGTTCTGTCAATCCTGGAATTGCTCCTGTTAGCCCTCAGCCCTCTCTAGAAACTGCTTCAGCTAAAGACAGCTGCCTCAAAGTCAGTCTCCTTCTAGAGGAGCCCATAACCAGGGACTAATTCACATAGAATCATAAAGATATGTCTCTTGGGCCCATTAGGACAGCCAGCTACCTCCGGAGCAACTGTAGATCCCAACGTCTCCCTCTGTCTGGTGCTATTCCCTTCCCCTTGCACACGCTCATCCACACATTTCCTAGGTTCTATATGTCAGAGGAACTAGGAGGTTAACTAACATTTTTCTGTCTTTCATTTATTACCTTTACATGAAGTGAAGAATCCTGAAGCAAACATCATAAACAACAACTAACAATATCTACCATCTCTGGCCTTCACTCACAAGCTCTCAACAACAGTTAGACATGCCTGAAACATCTGATAAACCTGACTCACACAATATTTCCCATTAAAAGAGATAATACTTAAAAGTCAAGGATTCAAACAGCACTGAGATAAAGAGACACTGATATATATATTCATTATTGCTGTTGGTCTAAAAGGAGTAAACAGGCTTTGGGGAAAGGTGGACCTGGATTTGAATAGTGATTAGGTGTGTAGTGTTGAGATATTTTATTACTCCTCTGAGATACCATTTTATTATCCCTCAAATAGCCATGTTAGTAGCCTCAAGAGGTTAGATATAAAACAATGTCAAGCACTGTTCTCCATATGCAAACAAAAGAATTAGACCTCTTTTTTCCCCCTTGTTTTGACAACTTCTCTCTAAATTTTGAAGGTTTTTCCCCTTGAATGAATAAAATAAAAGAAAAACTTAACAGTTAAATCTGGTTAACTCAAAGTTCAGAAAAGGTGAGCATGATCAGGCCCAGGTGTCTTTGCATCAGCGGTCCTGTCAATGACCTCTCAAGTTTCTGTTTGGCTCAGATTCTGATTTTACAATGGGTGAATCATTCCTGATTTCAAATTAGCAGCTGCCTTACCAAATTACCACACAATTACAGCACTTGAGTCTTTCTTGGAGCTCTTTCAATTACACCACTAGTTGGGATTGGCAAGGCTTAATTTTTTTATCTTTTTCTGTCCAAATCAGCAGTGTATTATTTGGCAACACACATGCATGGAAGTACCAAGTCCCAAGTTTCCCATGAGTGCACCTATAATCTCCATGACCTTATTAGGTTAGTAAATGATATTGGGTAGATCAATAAATTTAAAATAATAATAAACTGGGAAGCACTTGATAGATGGACTTTGTGAATTAGATGATTTAGTGACAACAGAATGAGTGATGTATATGAATAGTTGAAACCTTTACTTGAATAAAAGAAGTAAAGACTGGCATGGCAAATTTTCCAAATTGTAAGTGTATGCAACTAGAGGCAGAAACTGAAGAAAGTTATTCCAATATCAAACCATTTCCTTAATAAAACAATATCCCCTTTAAAAAACTGTGAAAAATTCACTCTTCTGGTTTGTTCTCACTAATGTGCAGTCATCTGGTCTGGGTGCACTGGTAGGAAGCACAGCCCCATACTGTACAAGGGAACCAAGCCTATCGAGGCAGGTAACACATCTTAAAATTTTTGCCATTATCACAAAATGTGATTAGGAGACATCCTAGCATATTCTCAGAGTTGGATCTCTGATCATTATAAATGCAATATGGCATGGTACTTGTATTTGTGTATCATGTGGTGGAGGATGGGTAGTTTCAAGAAATAAAGTGGGAAGAATCTCTCTCTTCTTTGCTAAGGAGTTGTGGTACTTTATTTGTGGTACTTTATTTATTTAGTTGTGGTACTTTATTTATTTAGTTGTGGTATTTATTCCTTGGGGAGTAACATTTCCAAAGCTGAATCACATCAACTGTGTGCACAAATTTAAAATATATTAAAGGAAATATAAGGGAAAGACGCATATGCTTCCGCAAAGTTACCACCACAGAAAGTCATGATCTCTTCTTCAAATGAAGCTAAAGTTGAAGGGGAATATGTAGATATAAAGAACATTATTTTAGGTGAATGTGTCTTTGGTAGACAGTACGGCAAATATGGAGACAGTGCAGGGTCTGTGAAGCCCATATACACATGCATATATGACTATATTATATGAATATGTACACTTTTGGGACTCTTGCAAGAGTGTTTGTATCTTTGCCTAAATATGTAAGATTTGCAAAGTTCTTCACTATTCTAAAAAGAATAAAATAATAAAGAGAATAGGGCAAAGGCAATAATGACTGGACATATTTCTAAATTGTAGGAAATCACCAGTCCTCATATTGAAAAACAAATAAACAAACAACAACAATGAATTCCAGAATAGGGTTAACAAAAACAATTCCATATAGTTAAAGTAAAGTTGTAACACATAAATATACAAGGTAAAAGGAAAAACCCTGCAATTATTGACAAAGAAAAATGGAAACAAATACACGTAAATATACAATGTTCATGAATTGAGGATTCAATTTCAAATGATCAATTATCAGCAAATTAATTTATAAACTCAAAATCACTTCAGTAATATTCCCAACAGATACTTCCTAAAAACTTGTCAAGTTATCCTATAATTCATTTAGAAGAAAAATGTTACTATTTAAAATTTTTGAATTAGTACACGGCTTTTACCTTCCAAATATAAAAAGCATAAAGCTAGAATCATTGAAACAATTTAAGTTTGGAGCAGAGTCAGAACAATGCATCAAAATAGATCATATAGATGTTATGCACATATACAAACATTGCCTGTAAAAGAATGCAAGTGAATTAATGCCCTAAGTGTGAAGAGTAAAATTTTAACCTTTCAAAAATAATATGTAGGACTGGTAAGATAATTTTATAAATTGTGATTAGGAAGTATTAGAGGCCATACTCATAAGTGAAATAAATCAGATACACATGTATAAACATATTGTCTGAATAGTGTAAAAACTGAAAGAGTAAATAAAATCTGAAAGGTACAATCGATATTGTGAACAGGAAAGAAACTGCCAGGGAGAGGAGAAAAGAAAGAAGGAAAGGAAGAAAAAATTATATATTATAATTATAGCAAAGATAATTGTACCACTAATTTCTATTGGTTTATTGTAAGGAAAAATTAATGTTTAATTTTTGAGCATTTTTATGTGTTTATATCTGGTAACCTGAACAACTACTTTGAAGATAACAATATACAATATAACAACCATTGTTGATTTCCTGTCATCTTGTTTTGAAATTCTGTATCCTTTTAAATGTTTATCCTTATTTTTATTCTCTTTAAAATTAAACAAGACATGATGGTAGAAATCATAAAGAAAAACAATCTGTAGGACTGCTAAGATAATTTTATAAACAGCGAAGTATTAGGGACTACACTCATAAGTGAAATAAATCAGAAAAATGTAAGTATATTTTTTCACAATAAAATGCAAAACATGGCAAAACTTTTCAATGACAAAGTTGAAAGAGCAGGTCTAGTCTGGGGAAAAATACTGGCAACATACATAACTGGCAAAAAGCCTGCTAAGTATGTAAAGAGATCCTATGTTACAACTGAAAAAGATCTCTGCCTCATTAGGAGTAAAAATGAACGATGAGACAGAAACTCGAGGGACAGAAACTAGAGCAGATGTGCAAACCAGAGAAATACACTTGAAAGTACCAATGAGATTCTATTTTATACTTACTCACTTGTGAAAGATCAAAGTCTAGGGCTGGGGATATAGCTCAGTGGAATAAGCGCCTGCCTAGCAAGCGCAGGGTCCTGAGTTCGATCCCCAGTACAAAGTCTGAACACAGCACCTTTGAATGCAGAACAGCATGAGCCCTTGAACACCAACAAGCACAGCCATTCTGCATGATAACATGACCTTTCCGGAGGCAGTGGATATGCACATTCTATGAGCCCAAGTACATTTCTAGTTGCGAGCCTGCCTGAGTTCCGCCCTTGAACATGTGTGTAAGGAAGGCTCTCCCCTTTCATGCCGCTTATCACAGTAGAAAGCACTTTCATAATTTTCCATTTAAAAAATGAATGAATTCAATGTGACACGTTTATAACTTGACATTGTCTTAGCAATTAAAAGTGAATGAATCAGAATCTATATATATCAACTTGTAAACAAAAAAAACGAGAAACAAGGTGGTCAATAATATTTGTAGTAAAATATTTATGAAAGTGTTCATAAATACACAATTAATATACATTTAATGGAAATCTCTACATATGCAGAAGAAAATACATACACAGAAATTATCCATATCAAATTAAAGAGAGTAACTTGTGTTTGGGGACCAAACAAGGGGAATACATTTGGGGTGGTTATTAAAAGAGACTCCAATTTTTCCTCATATGTTTATTGACAAGTTAGTACTATTGTAGGAGGTTTAAAATGTGGCATATACTTATAGTACTACAATAAGAACCAAAGGAAACTCGTGGCTAACACTCCAGATAAACTGCACATAAGGCATACAGAACTCTTGCAATTTTAGAGGGCTGCTAGTAGTCTGAATCTTATCCATTAATCAGAGTTAAGACCCCTCTGAGAGAGTTCATTAACCTTACTCCCCTAGAGTCCTCTATGAATTCCTTTTACTATAACAATTTGATGGTCTTTTCCTAGTGTTTAATCAAAGCATTTTCAGCAGAACTTTGATCCAAAGAAAATCAAAATACAACCCAACATTGTGAAACAGAGAACAGCTAACTTGTTCTGAGTAAACTGTTTTCCTGCTTACTGTGAATGATGCCTGTGGAACCCCTGAGAGGACACCATGACTGTAATGTCTGCCTCCATACTAGCACCCTACATCAAAAAGAAGGCTGGAAGGAGGACCCACGCTAGTCACCAAACTGCATTCGTTACCGTTCCCATTTCCAACATTAACAAATTCAGGGATAAAATAAAAGGAAGAAGGAATGGGGATATAGCTCAGTGGCACAAATACCTGCCTGGCATGCACAAGGCCCTGAGTTCAATTCCTGGTACCAAAAATAAATGAAGAAAACTGAAGTACTAGTTTTTTTCTGAGCAACTCCCCACAATGAATGTAATCATTACATCCTGCAAATGTGTGCTAATAAAAATAAAAACTTAAGAATGAAATAAAAGCTTTGAGCAATGTTAAGGCTAACTCAGGAAGAGACAGTTGAACCACTTAAACTATGGATGAAAGTTATTAGCAAATATTTATTGCCCACGCATCTGTATGGCACACTACTAAGCCTACCATGAATCTTCACTACTGAGTATTTGTGGTTAAAACTTAATATGGACATGTTGTTTTCATTCCTGTTGTCCTATAGGGAATCCCAGAGCCTAACTTTATAAAAATTATAATATTATATGTTACACTTTTTGGTCATCATCCTACTTTACTGCTTTCTTTTTTTCTTTGCTTATGCTCTGGTTTTCCATGTCTACTTAAAGTTTTAAATAATTAGATTGAGGTGATCTTATTGTAAATAACTTCAAATTATTTTTAGAAAGAATGTGGGCATGAATAAATAAGACTTATCTTCATTAGATCCAAATTTCCATGCTTGTGTCTCAGGCTCATGTAATTGCTGCTTTATGAATATCTATGAATCTGTAATTCTTCTCCTCCATCAATCATAATTTGGGTGGTGTATATTTTTAATGACATTCCAGTTTTTGTTTCCCTCCTAGATAAATTAATGACAACATTGATCACTACACTGATAAGGGAAGATGATATAATTAAGCAGTAAAATCCAGAAGAACATTTAAAGGTCCTTCACCTCTCAATCAGCCCATATATTAGATCCTAGTTAAACATCTACAGTAAGCTGTTGATTAAAAATTGCTTCTTTCATAAATGCTAATTAGCGAAGCTTGGGTTTGGAATTTTCAAAGCTGAAAAGTCAATTTCAGTTTTACTTCTTTTGGACATTTATAAATAAATAATCTACATTAAGTAAACACCCCATACAACCTCACTTGAGAAGAATAAATAAAATTTTACCCCAATGAATAATCAAATAATTATAATAGCTTTACCCTCAATATATAGCAAGTATTCTAACCTTAGTCTTTGATCTTCCTTGATATTAGACATGTAAAATTAGTCAGCCATAGAGTCAATCATCTAACTTATTATGAAATTCAAAGGTAGATGAAATAGTTTAATCTTGGTATGCTTATTCTCTTTTTCTCAAAACCAAATGAGTGATTTTAGGCTGCAATCAGCAAAACAGAGGTCAGAGATTTTTTGGAATTAATTTACATTTCATTATAAAATGATTCCAGGTGCAAGAATTAGAATGCCTTATTTTGCTTCCTACTCTTTATTTAAAATTCCAGTTCTATTTTCATCCTTGCAGAAATGACATCCTACACTCATTTATGTTTTGTTTGTTTGAGGAAAAAGAAAGTCTGCACTCAGTCTACTGGGATCTAATTATTGGAACCTAATTCCAATTACAATCATTTACATCAACGCTGTAGGCTTTCCTCTTCTCCACTTCTTTTTGAAAAAAGGCCTGTTTATACTGTTGAGAAAGCTTTCCACGTTAAACAACTCTATTTATAGATACCATCTACCAGGATTTTGTAGCTATGTAATTTCAGTTTGCTAAACAATTCCATGCTCATTTGCGCTAGGGAATTTCTTTGTAATTTAAGTGCACAGGATAACAAAACATGCAAATATGAAAGATATACAAGTAAAGAATTTCATGTTGAGATAAGACAGAACATTTTTCCTTAAAAGTTCAATTTTTTCAAAAGGTATAATGATAGCTGCTAATAGAGCATGTTGACTATACATGTTTAAATAAAACACAAAGTTTGATCACTATCATTAAACTGTCAGAAGTCAGCTATCAAAGTGGTATTTTCCTACTAACCCCTGAACTGGCAATAAATAACAGGCAAGAAATTCAGCTTGCAACCTTAAAGCACACATAAAGATAATTGTATCTAATTTCTATGTATTATTTTTATAACCTCATTTTGATTCATGATTATTTTCATCTCTCATCATATAATATTTAGTCTAAAGGCTCTAATTTTTTTCATTTAGGATCTGTTCATCCATTGAATATCAACAATCTTTACTGAGATACACTATCATTTCCACTACTGAGCAAATGATAATAGAATACCTCCTGTCAGTCTTTGGTACAAAGCAGCATTACAATGGCATATTTCACATCAGAGACATATGCTATTCACATCTACTAAGATATGGAGGACAGATAGATACTGGAAGATAACCAAGAGGATTCAACTTGGCAGGCAGTGAATTACCCTGCTACTGTCTAAAAAGGGACTGTGATTCTTGCCATAGTCTTGCTATGTGAAATGTATCCAACACAAGTGAACACATGCAAATTCACTGACAGTTTAGGGTGAAACTAGCAACTATAACTGAAACCGAGATTTAAGGCTACCTCTGTGGGAATGTGTGTGCTTAATGGAGTGTAAAATAAATGTTCCATGATCAACAAGTGGACACAGTTTAGAGATTTTGTGTAGTATTATCTTTTCCCTTCTGCAGAACTTCTCTGAAACTTTAAGAAGATAACAGTGCTACAAATTGCTCAGAAGGAGCTAAAGCAGTGGATCTCAAATGTTCAGTGCTCAGCATAATCAGTCACTTGGAGGGTTTCCTAACCACTGGCAGCTGGCTGCTCCTCCACAGTCTCCTTGTTCACTCAGTGTAGAATGGGCCTGAGCTTTTACATGGCTGAGAAGTTCTTAAGTAATGTGGACGCTGGTGGTAAGAATCCTTGAGTTTTAAAGTATATTTATAGATTTTTAAAAATTTATTACTACACGTTTGCAGTACATAATAATTACCATTATCTTAGGGAGTTGGTACATGTACATAACACATCTTAATGCTTTTTATGCTCCCGTCCCTTCTCCTTCCTTTCCCAAAGTATAAATAAATTAAGTAGATCTAGATAGGTTTCTGAGATATTTTCCCCCTTTCTTTATGGAAATCTAACCTTCAGATAACAGAGTTCCCTGTAACATACTATGACAAATACGTTCTATCATTTTCCAGCTGAAAGAAATCCTTGGGATGAAGAAGTGTGGAAGGCAACACAGAGAAAAATGTTTCAAGGTGACATTCAAGAAATAACCGTTAGGCTGGGAGTGGTGGCACATGCCTATAATCTCAGCACTTGGGAGGCAGATGCAGGAGGATTGCTACAAGTTTTAGATAAGCCTAGGGTAAATAGTGAGGTCAAGCTAGTCTAAACTACATAGCAAGACCCTGTCTCAAGCAAACAAACAAAAAATAAATGTTAGGCCTCTGAAATTTTTTTTAAAGGAGACATAGTGTATTGCAGTTAATCATATCTGAATATAAGGAAATTAATACAGTATAATATGATAATGCATAAGAATTAAGATAAAGCAAGTAGATAATAGAAAATGTCAAATTGCTTAGGTATAGAGCATATATTGTTAGATAGTTTTCTGTTTTACAGTTTTATGATTATGGGCTTTTTTAGGAGAAGATGGAACAGATGATTTTTTAAAGTTCCGCTAAACTTTAAAGATTCCGGAGTTTCTTTTCTTCTTTTTTGCGATCTTTCAACTGTTCACTGGCTCCTTGAGTTTTTCTGCTGAGATGCTTGAAAATTTGCTTTTCTAAAGGCAAACTGTTAGATTACTAAATACCTAGGAGTACTGTGAATTGATAACACTGCAAAAAACAATATAGTAAAAATGAAAATATAATTCACATGCTTTGACTTCTCCAAGGAAATTTATTACAATAAAATAATTTAAAAGAAGAAACATTCATGCCCCAAAACAGTATTTCCAATACTATCTGTGGTACTTTTTAAACATTTAAATAAATATAATGTCACTGAACGGGGAAGTAGTTAATACATTATAGATATTAAATGATGAGGCAGTGTGTCAAGAATAAGCAGGAGTGCTACAGAGAGTGTGTCAACTTGAAAAGTGTCTGTTTCAAAAAAATATATATCTCACAACCACACGGCTGCCCAGGGAGCACCACAGGAGAGATGTAGCAAGGAAAAAAGAGTTAAGTAATGCCCTGAGAAAGTGGGGAGTTTTTGTATAAATGATGTCTCAATGTTATTTTGACACTTATGAACATTTTAAACACCCCTGTCAATATGCTAATTCCACAGAAAGACTATCATTCGAACTTTCTGGTAGCTGACATTAGCAGCACTAAGCCAGAACTTGGCAGAGGTTTCTAAAACCGTTGGTTAAGACACTAGTGGGAGAAAAAGGCTCGGTTGAAAGCTTCAATAATTTAATTTCCTCCATAACTTCAGTGAGGGCTCACTGAACACAGAGTTAGTCCAACTTGACAAGTGCTCAGGAATGGGAGGGCGGCTTTGCTGTTCAAAAGAAGAGCAGAGAGAGACAGAGAGAGAGAGAGAGAAAAAGGCAGCCTGTGGGATCATCTTACATTTCTGTAACTGTGTTACTTGGACAGGTCCCTCTTGCATTTAAAGTAAGTAAATATTTTTGGCCACTTAAAACTAACAATTGCTTTTGGACTTGGACAGTTCCATTAGTTTCCCTTATTTTCTACATCTTAAAATCACTGAAGTTCAGAAAAGCACATTCACAGGTTTTGTATAGTAAACGCAGCTTTAAGCCACTCTGTTTCTCTTTAATGGCAGCAATGTTGAATGTTTAATGGTGTGATCAATGTCAGGTTTCTTTTTTTAAAGAAATGTAATTTGTCAAATAGGAAAACCTCTCTTTGATGTAGTTAATAGTATTAAATCGGAAGTCTTATTGATTACAAGCAATTTTCCTTGCAATATGTGTCCTGAAGAGGCCTGGGATTTTGAAATTCAGATTGAGGTTTCTGCATCTGGTACACACTGACTTGAACATGCTTAGATTTTTCAATATTCAGAAATATAATTACATTCACTATGAAATACCAATTTGATTTAAAACATCTGTCTTAGATATCTGACCCTCAAAAAATATTTTAATATACAGAACTTTTTTCCAGTTATTTAAAAACTAATGTGTGGTACAATTATAAAGTTGCCCTAAAAAGCAAGTCTCAGCATATTCTTAATCAGAGGAAAATGTGATTCTTTCCAACAAATGCACTGTTGAATTTCTTTCTGCCTTTGTCAGTAAAACAGCTGTGAACAAATTAAACTGTGTGATTTCAACTTTTCTTCCATGACTCGCTCAAAACTTGCTTTTACTCCTGTTCTACAGTTACTAGAATGTTAGAGAAAACAAATAGGATCAAATACATTTTCCAGGTGTACAAATTTATGTCACACTGTCTTCACAATGGGAAGGTTTTCATTTGGAAGGTAACATTTAGCCACCTCCAGTTCACAGGACAGTGCTTTGGGGCCCGGATGTTGGGGAACACACAGGGCCCAGGAACTCCAGCGCGCTGGTCATTGGCCCTGCTCCCTACTCTACCCTGTCACCTCACTCCAAAGGCTGGGGAGGGGCACACAGGATACACAGGCGCATAAGAACCTAGAGCAAAAGAATACCTAAGAATTCATGATGTAGTGACTCACAATTCAGTCAAAATTTGCTATTAAACAAGGCTGTAGAAATGATTGAATTTCACTACTGTGAAATTGAAGCTTTGATCCAGGCTGATAGAGGGATAATCAAGAGGAACTAGAGTAACAGAACCATGGGAAATCATTTCTCCAATACTGGACGCATAATGCGGGGAAGCACAGTGGGGCACACCTGGGCTCCGCGAGAAACCAAAGCACCTGTGCTGACAAGTATGCGGGGAGCTCACCGGAGCATCAGGGCCGGCAGCTTCAAAGCGGGATGGCTTCGGCGTAGGCTGGACAGACGGCTGGCACACACAGGACCTTACAGCACGCTGCTGCAGAGGCCTCCTGAGCTTACTGAGGCAGGAGCGGGTCAGGGAAAAAGCAACAGCAGGAAAAAAGAGAAGAGTTGCAAGCTTTAAAGAATGAGAACAATTCTGAAGGCAACGTCTACTCATTGTTTTACACAGAATAAAAGCGTCTCAGTTTAAGCTACTTGCCACGCTTGCATTCTATGGAGTAACATTTCACCTAAAGTCAGGCTTAGATCCAGAAATTTAAAACCAAAGAAATTTAAACGTGACCATTAAAACTATTTAATCACCAGAAGTCACCTAAAGCCACTGTAAAGAATGTAAGACAGGCTAGTTCCTGGGAACAATCAGACCGTCAAAACATAAGTGGAGCAGTTTTCATAGATGGGCACTATTAAGGGAAGTGCTAACCGGCGCTGCCCGCTAGTCCTTGTAGCCGGCAGCATTTCCATCCAGCGGCCCCCGACAGATACCTTACACTGGACTGTAATGCAGCTTGCAAAATATAAAGTGCTATAAAAGTACGGGATAATAATGATAATTCATCTTGCCTTCCATCTCTACAGCATTTATTTATATTACACTAAATTTGAGCTTTTATTGCTCCCAAATGAATCCGTGGGGCCATATTTCTTTCTCTTCCTCTTGCAGTAATACAATCTGAGCATGTCAGACAGGTCAGGCTGAATGGGAGGCAATGTTTGCCTGCAGTAGAGTTTATACAGGAAGGGTCAAATTATCCACACAGCTGGCTTTCCTGATCAATCTCAATGGGCACTTTCTTATTTCCTCTACTTGGTAAAGGCTGAAGGGGTGAGAAAGTCCTGTGCATTGTTCATTTCTGCCACCAACTCACAGCATCTGTCTATAAAAACAACACAGTACCGCTGCGTCTTTTGAAACTTTCTCAGAGATGTTAAATGCTCTACCCTTGTTTCACTATTTAATGAGCGGGAGCGGCTAATACCTTCCCTTACCAACAGAATGGTTCTGCCTGCCCTTCCGTGTGTCACCACTAAATAAACAGCTGGCCACTTGTCTCCTGCACCCAGATCCTGCGGGAGCTCTCAGGTCAGGGAGCATCTAGCTATGAAAGGAAAAAGGCCATAACAGCAGAAAAGAAACGAAGGACAAAGTAATAGGGAGACAGCTTCTGTTAGGAAGCCTAACCGTACACTGCCATGAATTCCACTTTGGCTTTTCCTTTCCCTCCTTCCCTTCTTTCCTTTCCTTAGCGCCTTCCGTTTTCACTCTCTTCTCTCTTTCACTAACAGTACATCATACTCCATAGCTCACATACCTCCATGTTTTCACTTTTTATGTATTCAAGGCTTTAGTTGATTATGAAATGAAATGGTTGCTTCTTACGCAAGGATGACTCATTTCTAATAATAAATTGCATATTAAAAATGTTCTTTTGAACTAAGAAATCTGATCACTGTATTAATAGGCTAAACGAGAAAATCATATAGGTTGAAGAAGAAAAAGATTTTGACAGGATTCAACATCCATTCATGATTTCAAAAAGAAAGCTCTCAGAAAACCAACTGTGGCAGGGAACTTCTACTTAATAAAATATGTCTATAAAACTCTACAGCTAACATAATACTTAACGGTGAAAGACTGAATGGAAAATCAGCAGTTCCCTTAGGTTGGCAGTAAGGCAAGGATGTCAGCTGTCAATACTCTTAGCTTATGCAAAAAGGCAAGAAAATACCATAAAAGTTATATGTATCAGAGGAAAATAACACTGGCTTAATTTGCAAATGATTGTTTACACCCAAGTATCCGCCAAAAATTTTCCAGAATATCTGAGTTCAGCACTCAAAGACACAAGATAACATATAAATATCAACTGTATTTCTACACTTCAGCAATGGACCTGTGGACACCAAATTTAAAAATACAATCTCATTCACATTCACTCAAATATGACAGAACTAGGTACATTTCTAACATGTATAAAAAACTATAGTGCTCAAAAATATAAAACACTGATAAAATAGATTTTCAAAATATCTTGAATAAAGATGTATATTATGCTCATGGATTCAGAGATTCAACATAGTATGGGTGCCAATTTGTGACAAATGATACAAGTTTAACCAAATTCTACAGTGCTAGCTAGGTGATTTGCAAAACTGCATAGCAAAATTTTCAAGACTAAAGGAAGTATAATATGTAAGACAGTGGTGAAAAGGAAAAATAAAGTTGGACAAATCACACCACCTGATTGCAAATGCCATTATACGGTTACATCAATTAAGACTGTGAAATTGCTAAAAAGAATGACACAGATCCATAAAATCAGAATAGCGAACCCCAAAGAAGATCTACATAGGAATGTCAACAGATTTTTTTTTTTTACAAAGGTACAAAGCAACTCAATGGAGTAAAAGGAGCCTATTCCACAAATATTTCTGAGTAACTGAATATCCACAGGCCAGATGAATAAAGACATCACTTAACATAAACTTCATATCTTACATAAAAATTAACTCAAATTGATTAGAGATTGGAATATAAAATAAACTTTAAAGCTTTTAGTAGAACATAAGAAAAAATCAGCTGGATTAGTGCTCATGAAAAATTCTTACATGACAACAGAAGCATAATCCATCAACGAAAAAAATTTTAAATTTAAACCATCAAAATTAAAAATTTTATTCTTTGGAAGACCCTGTTTTAAAATATTAAACAATAGGTGGACTAGGATCAAAAATACTTTAAATGATATATCTGCAAAATGACTCACATCTAGAAATATTAAGAAATTTCAAAACTTAATAGTAAAAATACAAAAAACCCAATTAGAAAATGAGCAAAGGACATGAGATATTTCCCTGAAAAAGATATTTGGACTGCAAATACCATAGCCATACATCAGTACACATGAACAATTGTTTCTAGGACAACCCCCCACAGTACCAAAATCCACAGATATTCAAATTCCTTATATAAAATGGTGCGGTATTTATATGTAACCTACATATATCCTTCTGTACACATGAAATCATTGTAGCTTACTTATAATATCTAATACAAGTACTATGTAAATAGTTGTACTCTCTTGTTCACGGAATAATGACAAGAAAACAATCTCCACATGTTTAGTATGGATACAACCGTTATAGGGCTAAGGGCACAATATGCAATCAATGGTGGGTTGATTCTTCAGACTAGGAAGAGTTGGCTGCCTGAAAAATTGTTCATCATCACTAGCCATTGGGGCAACACAAACCAAGAGTATTAAGAGATATCGCTACACACCTATCAAAACCACTAAGACAAAAAGTAACACTGTTAAATGCTCACAGGGACCTGGAGAAACTGGACCTCCCCTGCATTGTTTTTGGGAATGCAAAATTGTATGTGCATTCCAGAAAATGGGCAACTTCCCCCCAAAACTCAGTGGAACTTATCGAATGAACCAGTAATCTTATTCCTGAGTGTTTATCCTAGAAAAATTAAAATTTACATCTTCACAAAAACTTGCACACATATGTTCATAGTAGACTTATTTTATAGCTGGAAAGTGAAAAAAAACTGTAGTTCAACAGGTAAATGGTTAAATAATCTGTGATACGTCCATACCATAGACCATATTCTGCAAAAAAGCACCCTACTGATATGATATATACAACAGGTTCAATGGCTCTCACAGACATTATGCTGAATGGAAAAAAGCCAATCTCCAAGGTTAGCTACTGTATGAGTCCATCTATGTTACATTCTCAAGTGACAAAATTATAATGATGGTAAATAGGATCATAGTTGCCAGGTGTAAGGAATTGTGTGAGTAGTAATGACTGACTATAAATGAGTACCATGAGGTACATATTTGTGGTAATGTGATAGTTCTTTATTTCTGCAGTGGTGGTTATAGAAACCTAGACATGATCGAAGGGCATGGCACTATGTGCACACATTTTGCCAATATCTATTTCCTATTTAGTACTGTAATACATTCATGAAAAATGAGTCATTCAGGGATAGAGGGTGAGGGGCACATAGGATTTCTCTGTAGTATTTTTTAAAGTGTGTAGCTATAATTATTTCCAATTAAAAACCAAATTTAAAAATTCTTTAGTTAGTGAGAAGCATCATAATTTATATGGCTCGACCTAAAATCTTCGAAGTCTGGTGACCAGAAAAGAAATTAGATGATAGATAGATAGATGGATAGATAGATAGATGATAAGTAGATCTACCTAAGAGAGACAAATTGTATATTTAGAGGTCCTTAGGTTGGGCATTTTAGGATGTTCAGATAATTTTATGGCTGCCAGAATATCATTAGTTATAATTGGTTCTCCCATATTGTCAAGAAAGTAAGCAATGTCTCCCAAAGTGCCATTCTGAATTAAGAGTTTCTTCAATTGAAGTTTTGCCTGATTCATAAAATGAAGTTGTCAGTACCTAGACCATGGAATAAATGAACAGGGAACTAAAAAATAAAGAAACTTGTACAGCAGAGGAGAATAGTTCTTTTTTATCCGGTTTCTAAGATTGAACTCACTAAGTTCTAAGAGCAACTTTGTATATTTTCTAAACTACAGCTCAAGGCTGGCCTGCATGGAATACTTAAGGGAATTTTCACCTCACTAAGCCACTAACAAATTTATTTCATATCCACAGAAAAAGAACAGAATTTGGAATGTTCCTTAACTTCAGCCATGCACTGAAAATTTGTGTACACCCAGGATTCATATCTTGAAGCCCTTCTCCCCAGTGTGATTACCATGGGAGGCAGCCCAGTTCAGATGAAGTCAGCAGGATGAGGCCATTATGATAGCATCAGTGCTCTTCTAAACATCAGAAGACACACAACAGCTCTCTCTCTTCTCCAGATGGAGAAGTTGGCCATCTAAAGATTAGAAAACTGAATCTGGTGGTACCTTTATCTTGGAGTTCTCTACCTTCAGGGCTTTGAGAAATAAATATCTGTCAGTTAAGCCACCTACTCAATGGCATTCTGTTATAGCAGTCTGAGCTATGTTAACCTCTAAGTAATTATTGCCTCTTGCAAAAGAATATATACACTCATAGGAATAAAATAATAATAAACTTAATCAGTTTCTCTATTTGGCCATTAAACATGGAAGCATTGAAAATGTATTAAGTAGTTGATCAAATGTTATGCTTCAAAAATACTCAAAACTTTTAAAAAATATTAAACAATTATTTAGGAACAATTGGAATTCTGGAACAATACCACTGAAAAACTCACTTACTTAATCAGTCATTTTATAACAGAAATATCCTTATGATCACGTAAACCTCTCAAAATTGTTTTATCTTTGAGCTCTTACAACATTTTGTACTGGTTTATAGCTTTAAGTGTATGGTGCCTTTGATTAGAGCCACGTGGATACACTACTTTTCTCTCCTGCTAAGTGGTAATCTGTGTACTTGTTAACTTCTCATAGAATAATACTGCATTGTGCCCACCATCAGCTCTTTATGCTTATAGCAGCAGAAAGAATGCATGTACAGTAAGGATGCAGTCAGCTTAACATTGGCATATTGGGTTTAGACTTAATAAAATCATCCATTATGATCAAGAGGTGCATGCTTTAGAAACATTCTTAAAAATGTAATAAAAAATAAAAGTATAAACATACTATGCTTCATAAGTGTATGCCTCTGATAATTGTATATGTAGGAATTATCTGGATATTGGTAATATTAATATTCATTTTCATTACTTTTGTTTTATAAATACTGTTAGTATCTCATGGACATAAATGGAAAAAGTATAAAGAGTATACATGCCATAATTAGTTATTTTAGAACAAAATTACAAGAAGCTACAGGGATGCTAAAAATTATATTCATAATAAAGCTGCCATATTCTTGTCCTCTGGGTCATTTAAAAACTAAATTAAATCTTGAGACAAAATATTAATCTTACTAAAACATGTATCAAGCACACAATTTTAATCTTACTAAAACATGCATCAAGCGCACAAAAGAAAGAAATAATTGATATTTTAAGAGCAGTATCATATTGTTTAATCTTCTTCATATACGCAAGTAATTCACATTAGTTATTTTTCTAACTTGTTTACTACAGAAGTGAGAGCTTGATGGCTGAAATATGATCAAGCTATAATTACTCTGCAGTAAAGCAAATCCTTCTCTTTGTTGACGTGACTCCATTAACTGGGTAACTGGATTGGATACATCATCACATCTCAGCCCTTCCATTCATTTAGAGGTTCCCATAAAAGACTTTCCAAGATATCTGAGATCCTCTCCAGAGTCAATTTATAACTCTGAACTCAGTTTATAATTCTTCCACAACAACAACAAACCTCAATAACATACTCTCCTATGGAACAACTTCAATAATCTATAATAGCAGTATTTTGTTACAGGACAATTTCTTTTTCTTTCTTCCCCAAAATTTTGTATGTGTATGTTTTAAAATTATATGTCATTGCTCCTATGCTCAATATTTGTTATCAAGAATGAAGATCTATACATGCTTGTTGCATTCAAATTTTATCCTGGAAAGTTCAGACTTAAAAATTACATAAAGTTTTCAGACTTTATAAAGTACTTTTGAGAATGTTTATTGGGTTCTTCCAATATTTACATTAGAATCAGTGCACATGTATGCACCTGCATTATTACATTTTATTCTCTGGGAAACACTATGAAGGAGGTATTATTCTTACCATGTTAAAAATAAGTAAATTGAGGCATAGAGAGGTTAAAAAGCTAGCTAGCAACGGGTTAGAATGAGGTTTTATAGGTTGCAGGCTGTTAAGTAACTTAGACATACAAGCTTAACTATGCATAGCTATATATGTATACATGAAATGCTGTAAAATCTATATATACTGTAAAATACACTGTAAGTATATATATAGATATATATGAAATAACATAAAAGACAGATAAAAGAAAAAGGAAGCAAGAAACAGTTATTCTCATCCAGTGTGCACAGTGTATCTAAACGTGTATCTTGACTGACTATAATTGTCTTACAGGGTTTATATGCTCTTTGGCCTAATTATTAGTCTGGTTTTTAATAAATATATATGAAAATTAATTTTATAAGATCTTGCAAAGAAATGAATCTGATGCTGTAAAAATTTTAAAAAGGTGGAGGGAAGGGGGAAAAGAAGAGAACTGAAATGTGTTCTGTTCATGCACCGACCCTCTAACAGCGGACACAATCATTATGCACCACAAACATGTGCTAGTAAAAGTCAAAAAACAAACAAAAAAAACCCCAGCAGAATAATAATAACGAGAAGATTAGATTTTCACCCAGGAAGTATGGTTCCTTGATACTTGACCTAAAGTATAAATGGCCTCCGAGTGTAATATATCTATCTTCAAATGAGCCAGAGAATAAAAACAGAAACTACTAACATCATTCAACAGAATTATTACAGAAGAGGGTAAAAAAATGAGAGGAGTTAGGGAGAATTAGAGTGCTTTTAAATTATTGGAACCAGAACTTATAGGGAATTGGAAAAGAGTTAGAACCTAGTATTCTTCCCATTGGGTCACCTCTATTGTAGAGGAGCCTAGTGATTTCTCAACAATAAAACATGAATTTCCTAACTCCTGAAAGGCAGTTGTGATGTAATAGGGATTATGTCTAGTTTTTATTCCTAGGCCCTGCCATAGAACCTTAAATACCCTTAGAATTTCCTCAGGGCCAGAGTAGTCTATTACATTAATGCAATGAAACTTCTGAGGAGCTGCTAGGTAGCCTCAGAGGAGTGGACCTACCATATGATTACAGGATGAAACTTTGGACCAACCCAATCTGTAGGGGAGGGAGAGGAGGCAGAGTTTGAGTTCATTCACCTGTCATTCATTTAGTCAATCATGCCTAGGTCTCAATAAAAACTCTGGATGCTGAGGCTGCACAGGGCTTCTCAGTTGGGCTGCACACCAATGAGCTGGGAGAGTGATGGCCCTGAACTGCATGAGGAGAGGGCACAGAATCTCTGCCCCTCCTTCCCAAGTCCTCCCTCCCCAACTTTACCTTGTGATCCCCTTCATTTGCCTGCTCCTCTCCTGTGTCCTTTATAATAAATTTTGATTACATGCATAGCTTTTACCTGAGTTCTATGAATTGTTATAGCAAATGACTAACCAATGGCGTGTTTGGGAAACTCCAGAATTTACAGCCAGTTAGTATAGTACAAGTGGGTGAAGATTTCCAGAGTGCAGGTGGCATCTGAAGTAAGTAGAGTTTGGTGGAGAACTTAGGCTAACTTGAGGTTCTTAGTGCTGGACTTGTGCACAGTCCTATAGCTGGTATCACATCAGTTGGAATGCCACAGAACAACATTCTAAACTAAGGGACGTTAGGTCAGTTCCTTAAACTATCAGGGCCTAGAGTCTTCAAGTGCAATAAAATTAATGCTACACTTAGGATGGCTATGAAAGTATAACATTCTTCTAAAGCACAAAAATCATCCCTAATCTACAGCTAACAATTTTATAGTTGACAATTGATGTTATTACTATTATTATTACGCGATTTTATCATGGTATAGATAGAACTGTATGTTCTCTGTTATTTTCCATTTTGTGTTGTAAGAATGAGCAATTTTCCCTGTTGCTATATAATCTTCATAATTCTCATTTAATGGCTGCATCATAACCTATCAAGTTGAGAAAAAGTAACTTACTGTACCAGTCTCCTCTAAAATGAGTTTTATATCTAAATTATATGTCTTTATGCATAAGATTTTGGGGGTATATTTACATAAGTTCTAAGAGTGTTATTACTGAGACAAAAAGATATAAAAACTGTATTTATAGTTTAAACATAATATCAAATTTTTTCCCAAAAATAGTATCATTAACCATCATCAGCAACATATGATGATGAATTTTTTCAGTTTCCCTAATAAGTGATACAGTCAGTTTTCTAATACATTACTTTTACATACATAAAATGCTATGCTATTTCTATATGAATGTACTTTATCTCATAGTCCTTTAAATACTAGTGAAGCTAAACAAAAAAGAATCTTCCTCTTAAATTATTTCTGATAACTTTTGTGTATGTAAATTTCGACATCGATTTTGCAATTGGACAAGTTCTTCCCTGAATACAGATATGCTATTAGCTCATTCTCTTTTGTAGAAATGTAAAAATCCCATGAACAGTATAGGCAAGGCCTTCATGTCATTCATTGGAGCTCTGCTTACTTCATTCTCTCCCAGTTATAAGGGATAGTAACCTTCACACTTGTGTTTAGGTAGAAAAGGATTGGAAGGCTACAGAGGAAAATCATAAGAAAAAGCACAAGAAGAAATGCATGTTGTGAGGCCTGCGACATGACCGACCAGTACTTCTGTCCTGTCTGCATCTTGTTAAGCCTCTGGGCTGGCTCTATTTCCCATTCCTAATGCTTTCTGCTCTCCATTCCTCTGTAGACTGCAGAGGGATCATTATGACTGCATCACAGTTTAGGCTGCTGCCTCTCGTCCAGGTGATCATCAACATTAAGCACATAATGGGAGTTTGTTAGTCAGCTTTCAATTATTGTGACAAAATACTTGAGATAGCTGACTTACAGGGAAGAAAGGTTTATCTTGGCTCTTGGTTTCAGAAGTTTCAGTCCGTGGAATTTAGGTTACTTTGGGCTGGTAGCAACACAATACCTCACAGGGAGAGAGTGTGGTAGGGGAGGCTACTCACCTTGTGTCAGCCAGGACACAATGAGGGAGAGAGGAAGCCACCAGGGTTCCCAAATTGCCTTCTAGGGTACAATCCCAGTGACCAAAATTCCGTTCACTAGGCTGCACCTCTTAAAAGTCCTACCACCTCTCAGCAGTGCCACAGAGAGGACCAATCCCTTAACACGTGGACATTTGGGAAACATTTGACATCCAGACTACAAAAGAGACATGAATCTTTATGCCTATATTCTAAATCAAAATGGATCATATTTACTGAAACATCTACTTTTGTTTTACCAATTGGGTCAGGGTTCTAATATCAGCATTATTTGGGATTGGTCCAGAGTTTTTATTAGGGCTTCATTATGTTGGAGACGTTCAAGAGCTAATAGTTTGATTGAATTTCCAATGGTTGAGTTAAGTTTTAGAAGCACGAAATCATATGGTTGATCCATATAAGCAGCCTGCTCTGCCCTCAAAATATGGGTATAGCCAAACCTCCCTAAACTATCCAAGAATTATCACCGTGAATTACAGCATTACCACCCAGCTAGTCCCAGGCTCTGCAGCAACAAGAATTACCTCCCAGGATTGGAAGGTAAAGCCAGACTTTCATTTTAGACAAAGCTCAACTTTTTCTCTACAAACAAATAATTTTAAAATATAAATTAGTAACAGAACTAAGCTATCATTAGCATAAAGCTTTTATTTATGCTATTTTATGCTATTTCATTTAGCCTTTATATCAATGTGGAAAATAAATACTGTTTTCTATTACTCAAATGAATAAAATAAAAGTCATAGAAGTTAAATAATTTTCCCACAATCATGTAGCTAATAAATGCCAAAAACGAATTGCAATTACAGGCTACTAGTCTCTAGTCTCTAGGACTAGTTCTGTTTCTCTTCTTCAGGCCAGCCACAGCCTGCCTCAGAATGCAAGGGTGTCAGAGTAAATGTCCTCCTGTCCTCCCACTTTCTTACAGGGCTAAAATGTAGATAAATGGGCCTTGATTTAAAAAAAACAGCAGGAAACATTCCTGTTAATACTTTCCATAATATTTATAAGAAGGCAGATACCAAACTTACAAATGAAAATCTTCTCATTATTCTCAAAAATGACAAAATATTATTATAAATTTATGGGAGTCAATGCATAGAGTAAGTGGGAAAGGAAAGTCAAGTTACCAGTTCAGTTGTTCAGAAAATAAATGTAAGAATAACAAATTCAGCTGCCGTCCAAAGTGATGAACCTGGAACAAGTTTAACTTGTTTCACATGAAAGTAGTGGCAATTCCTAGAATGCCTGTTAAATGGCTCGCAATGTAGGACTACTCCAACATGCTGTCCACATGCATATATGGGTTTAAAATAAGAGCTTCTGGAATAAAGTAGCACTACAGTATTTTGATGAATACTTATTCAAATTCATCTGCACAGTGCTCAAATCCTAATATATGAACCCATATGAGATCAAGAATTTTCAGTTCCCCTCTGAGTAAACACCGATTTGCATTTGTGATTAAAGGTTATGGGAATATTTAACATCAAGCTGCCTTTCCCTTTCCACTCATCACTTCCTCCCATTTACTTGCTTCCAGGTAAGAACTAAAAGTTGACTCTATTTAGGGAAGTGCATCTGCAATTTTTTAAAAACTCACTATTGGAAGTCAGATATAAACACAGTTAATCATTATTACTTTTTAGCTGAGCTTTCCCAGTACTATTAGTCTATGTAAATGAGATTTTACAGGGTGACTGTGCACAAGATCAGCATGATGACCGTCTCAGCCTTAGGAAAGTCCGGCAACCACCCAGAGCTACAATGATGTAGAAACAGATACCAAATGCAAGAAGCGCAAAGCTTCTAGAAGCCAAAATGTACAGTTTGTCTGTCTCTATCTGTCATTTTCTATCCAGTAATTAAATCTTTAAGTCACATTTGCTAGACTTTTCATATACATTTTTGATTTCAAACTAAAAATCTTATACATAGTATGTACACAAGAAGACCACAATGAATGAAGAGGTCCCAGCTCACTCTCATGCTACCAGATACTGGAAATGCATTTCATGATGGCAGCAGGTGAGAGGTGGGCTGTAAAGATGGTAGGAAACTGCACACTGCCCAGCACAGCCCACATGAGGCCCCTCAAGGAAACCCCATCTGAAGAAAACAAATAGAAATCTTTTCCACTTTGACCATTTAATCTTCTGAAATTGAAATTGCAACCCACTTGAGCTGTGACTTTTCTTAATGTTCATTAGAAAAAAAAGTTAGACCTTCAAACTACACAATTTATGGAAGACAAAATGTGGAAAAGATTGGTGGTTCCATAAAAACAGTGTGCCAGCCTACTTAGATGGAAGCATGTGACCCTCAAGTTACACTCAGAACGTGAAAGGGAAACATTCCTACAACACAACATACTGAGTGGTTTCTAGAAGAAATGTAGAGGACAATTTAAAGAAAAGGTTATCTCAGTGTAAGCTAAAATTCTGCAGAGCCTAATGTCTCTCTCTTGTGAAGGCGATTAATCCATTTTTTAAAAATGAAAGAATGTCAGTTAACTGGTTAGGAAAAGCAAATTTTTTTCTCCATATTTGAAAGTTAATTTTCTTCTTAAATTGACACACTGGACTGTGTCAAGGGCACTGAGATTATTTCAATAACACAGTAATACTGTATAACAATGTTTCTTCAGTAATTTTAATCTTTCTTTTAATAGACATAAAAATCTCCTGCTGAAGGTTAAGGAAATATTAAGGATTCCTGTAACAGGCCAAACCAAAGATCTCAGATGCATGCTTTTTTCGCAGAGTAAGTATATTTTTTGTATTGTTACAATGCTGTTGTAAAATCCAATTGTATGTGCTGGAGGAGTGCTCCCAGTTGGGCTGCTCTTCTGAGGGACTCACAGTCTTTTTGTAAACTTAAGCACCTTCAACAGAGAGGTCTGCGGATGATCTCCTGTCAGCTTCATCCAAGCACCTCAGAAGAGAAAATTCATGGACGAGCATGAGATCAGACTCTGGGCCATGCCCAGACCTAGAAGCGGCACCTTCACTGCCACCCATGGATCATTGGCTAGAACAAGGTCACACTGTCATTGACATCAAGGGTTGATGGGAAAGGTGGTCTGCCTGATTGGAAAGGAAGAAAAAGAAATGGGCTTGGTGAGCTCTGATTAGTCTTTGCCACATTCTCCAGGAAAACCATAATAGATCCTCATAGAATGTGTCACCTAAGGGCCAGGGATATAGCTCAGTGGTGCAGTGCCTGCTCGGCAAGCATGAGGTCCTGAGTTCAATTCCCAGTAGCAAAAAAAAAAAAAAAAAAAAAAAAAGAAAGTGCTATAGATACTGTTCATATCCTAAGGGCTATGTGTTATTAGTCAATACCAGCACAGAAAATAATTAGTTAATTTATTCTTTCATTCAACACATATTTATTGAGTGCCTGCTATGTGCCAAAATTATTGAAGTTATAACTAGTGGACAAAGTAAAAATGCCTCCCTACATGGAGATGGCATTTTAATTGAGAATGATAAGACAATAAACATAATAAACAAAGTTTTTTAGGATATTAGAAGTGATTAGGATTGTGGAGAAAAAAAGCAGAGGAGAGAAGAGAGGCAGAGAATGCCAGTGCTCGGGATCAAGGGTTACAATTTTAAGTATGGTGGTCACGACTAAAACAGAAGTGATGGTGTGCCATGAGAAAATGTAGTCCAGCATTCATTACACGGTTTGTATTTAAATTTCCCCAACATTTCCCCAACATACTTTATACAATCCTGGATATGATTTTACAACATATAACCACTTTCCTGAGATCTGACAGCCTCACTTTTACCAACATTGGTGCTAAACTACTACCATATAAAATATGTACAAAGTACTTATCTTTCTGTCACTAACAAGTAAAGCTCAAGATAGATATTTTCTATTCAGAAAAAAAATCACCTTGGAACTCATGTATTCCACTTGAATTCTTTGATATAGAGAGGTACTCAAGAGCCCATTTAAGACAAAGTTGCTTAATTTGAGAAATAATTTCAAGTATGAAATTTGATAAATAACTTGAAAGATGTAGTTACCTGCAAGTTCCAAATTACATATGGCCTTGAAAGATCTTTAAAATGACCCAAGATGGAGTCACCTTCCATACAGTCAGTCTAACAAAATTTGTCAATGCAATAAGCCAAGAGTTGAAATGAACTTTTCAGGGTTGTGATAACTTAAATCCTTACTTTTCTCTGTAGCCTTTGGCCATGCCCTCAACTGCCTAAGCTACCTGTGCCCGCTAGGCTTTGGAGATTTGGATTCCCAGTTCCAGAGATATGAGACTAAATTCATACCCAGTGGACTTTCCATTCTTAGCACACCATGGGATCCCATCTTTACCAGGCTTCATGCCATTGGTGCCAAGGAACTAAAGCTTAAGACAACCATTAGAATTGGAGAGAATTAACCTGTACTATCATAAGCCACCTTGACAAGATTTATGATGTATTCATAAGGAAGTGTTTCCCAAGAGATGATATCTTCCTTTTTAAAAAACCTCAAGGAAAAACATCAAATCTCTAAAAAAATAAAAAGCAGAGAACATGTTGCTACCTCTCCTCTCCATTCTTTCCCTGGTAACAGACAGAACAATCAGGTCCCCACCTCCCAGGCCAGCCAGCTCTATGTAAGCATGAAATAAGCCTAGTTTAGCTCATTTGAGTAAATGGCATGTGAATTTTAGAGCTATTTAATTTTAAAATAAAATTTAAAGTTCAATTCCTCAGTCTCACTAGATACATTTTCACATTCTGAACCCAACATGTGTCTAGTGGCTACCATACTGGACAGCACAGAGACTTCCCATCAGCACTGAAAGTACTGTTCTGAAACCTGGAAATGAAATGTCAAAGGGCACAGATTTGGCCCAGGGTATCCCTTTCCAATTCATGCATGCCACTAACTGATGTGTACTAAACATCCACTTGCTGGCTCTATTTCTAATGGACCTAATATTCTCATAGGCTAACAACATGAACTGATGGACTTGATAATTAAATGCAAGTATCATTTTCTATTTTGTTATTCATAAAGAGAATAACCTAGAATAGTGACTGGTACTTCGTAGAAGCACAGTAAATACATAGTAAATGAAGGAGCAGACATAAGTGGTGTAGCTAATTGTGCTTGTCAGCTTCCCATGACTATACTAAAACACCTGAGATAATTTATTTTTACAAAGACGGTTTACTTCATCTCACAGTTGTGGAGGTTTCAGGCCACGGTCAATTATCCCACTGCTTTGGAGCTATGATGTGGCAATGCACCGTGGCAGGAGCATGTGGGAGAGTAAAACTGCTGACGCCATGAACAGGAGAGCAAAAGGGGAAAGGAAAAGGCCAGGTTCCCACAGTCCCCTTCAAGAGTATGCTCCCAGTAACCTAAGAACCCCACAGTGCCTCACATCCCAAAGGTTCCACTATCTCTGGGAAGCAAGGCTTTAACAAATAGGTTTGGGGGGACATTCAGTATCCAACTATATCATTAACTATAAGGTGTTCTTTACTGAAAGCCTGCCATCTCCCAATTCATGTGTTAATCCTACTCTAATATAAGATTTGGGGAATGTTTAGGATTAGTTAGTCCATACATGCAGAGCCTTCAAGAATGGACCTAGCACCCTAATAATAAAAGAGATCCCAGCAAGTCTCTCTTCTATCTCCCACCATCTAAGGACATAATGACAAATCAGCAGTCAGAAGCGGGTCGTAAACATGGATCCTTCATGAACAAGATTGATGCCTAATCAGAGAGACCTCAGAGAGCCTCCTTTGTTATGCTGTATAACAAGACAATGAGAAGTCAGAGTTTTGCCCTTTGGAAGAGCATCCTCACCAGACGTCAACCTGATCTCAATCCTCCGGCCTCCAGAACATAAGCAATAAATTTCTATTGTATCCAGTAGGAAACCTCATTACTGCAGCCCAAGTGACAAAGACACAAGAAGATCACAGAAGAATAGGACTCATTTTCTAGGCTTCATTATAAGCCAGATTCAATACTGATGAACTATCCCCATCCTAATTCTTTTTCTATGATCATCAATTCCCTAGATACTCATTTCACATTTTGGACCCATTAACATCTAGGAAGGGTGGACAGATAGGGCCAACGTGAATGCAATACTAAATCTGTTACATTATGGTTGAACAAAGTGGCAAACATTCAGAAATGAGTCCTCTGTGAGTCTGGTTTTTAAAGCTGATGTTCCCTGGGGGGACATAAAAATTTTTTTCTACATAAACTGGGACTCAGAGCTTTGACCAAATTGGTCCCTATTCAACCACTTTGAGCAGTCAAACCTTTTATTGTTCTGTTTTACATCGTTTAACAATAATGGTGTTAAAAAAAATAATGGTGTTTGTATCAAAAGCCAGGAACACAGAAGAGCTTCTTCAGACCCTACCAATCACCCAGAGCTGTGTATACAAAAGCAAGTAACATTTCTGCCCATTTTTTTCATCTCTGTCTTATCATGCTATCTCAACTGAGCTGGTTTAACGTGACTGAGTATACAGTTTGGGTCATGTCAAGAACGTGGCAACACTACTAGAAAAACTAGAGTTATGAATGTCCAAAGTAAAAGACATTCCATAGTGGGGGGCGGGGATTAGAACTAAATTTATTTATTCATGATTGAGGCTAGACCTGTATTTGGACTGCAAATGGAGCATTGCTGCTATCGTCTAAATAATTCAGTCTAGAAGGACCTCTTTTGAACTGTGCATACCTCAATGACTGAGACCTCAAGAGTTTATTTCGATTCCTTCTCACATTCCCCATTGTGCTTTTAGACACAGACAAATGAATGGGAAGGAAATATAACTAATCATGCATTTACCTCAATCTATCAATCTACAGAACTCACACTTGAAGGTGATATGTAGACTTAAAAGGAAAAAGGGGTTTCTCAGCAAATCAAGTGGAAGACAGAAATCCATCTTGGGATTTGGAGACATGACATATGTTAGAGCTGATCACCCTACCCTGGAAAGGCATGGACAGACCCTTATGAGTAACTGTTACTCTAAAATCTTTCAAAAGCTCAGATCTTTTTAAGAGGAATGAATGTTCCAAAAGCCTCCTTGGGTGTCTTCTCAGAAATGATCAAAGAATATACACATATATGGAAGCACCAGACGTGGAAGATGGGACACGTAGTTTATAGTCTTAATTCTAATGTTAAATTAATGGATTATTTCCTGTAACTGGTCTCCATTTCCTTACCTGTGATATTGGTGACTGAAAGGGAGTCAATGTCAGATAGTCAATATCAGTACTGAGAGAGAAAGCAAGAGACAGACTATCACTGATTGCCAAAGTAGTACTATAGTTGCACATGTGTTCTAAGACTTCTAAATCACTGCCCTACTTATATGTGGTGAAAGAAGTAAGATAAACATACCATTCCAACATCTTTATTCAGTAGATCAATTTTGTTATCAAGCACAGTGGATCTTTGAGAAATAGTAGGCATTTCAGTTTCCTTTGATTACAAAAGTTTTTTAAATCCTCCAACAAATGAACATACAAAATGTCAAAACAATGCTGTAACAGACGCACACACAAGCCAGACAATATCAGATGTACTTTCAGATTCATGGCCCTAATTCTCCCTGATGTCAGTGGGAGGCCGGGCTGATTGGGGCCCCAGAAGGAATCCTGACAACATGCTTTTGCTTTGTATTGTATATGCAGCAATTCCTAGGTACAGCTGAGTTAGCACTGAAGCAATGCTTTCTATCTCCGAAGCACTTCATAATCATTAATGATTTAAGCCTTACAACATTCCTCCGAGGGAGGTCAATAGCAAAACACAAGGAACACAGATGAAGAAACGACAAGACGAACATGTTAAATGATGTGGTAGAAATTGCAGAGAAAATGTAGTATAACATGAAATACCCCTCTGCTCTTTACACAGATATATCAACATGGGTGTTTGAGGAACAATATTTCAAAAAGTCTGCATATATTCTTCTACTGCCAATAAATTTCTATGCTCCAAATTCTTCCCTGCCTTTTCTGCTCCTTGCTTGTATTCTCCTTAATTTCCGTAATGCCTGAAGTCATATTTTCATTATATAAAGTGATTTATTCCTCTACTATTTAGAATTCAAATATTCCTGGCTGTAACCTAGCAGGTGTTCAGATGTAAGAGGCCCTCACATACTGCTGAGGGAAGAAAAGGAAATACTGAACCTGTGTAGGTGGTTCGTCTTCAGCACATACAATAACGTCCATGATCTTAAGGTTTTCATGGATCCACTGACGTCCTTCCTTATTCCCTCAACTTGCTTTTATCTGCACACACAAAATGTCTTTGTAAAAGGCTGTATGTTCACCATTATTTTATTAATTATGTGACAGGTTTCTATTGATTCACATTATAATGTAATAGCCTTTTTAACCTTTAGGTTAAAGGCATACAAAATTGTCAATCACTCTTAATACCTTAATTTTCAGTATACCTATTTTTTCTCTTTTCCTCTCTGTTTCCTCAGCAAGTATCTGTCAATCTATATTAGTGGAGCTGGAAACATAAAAAGTTTTAGATGTTTATGCATTTTTACATTAAGGAAATATTTTCCAAAGGTAATAATTCTTCAATTTCTTTTCTGCATGTGTTGCCAATGTTTTTCTTAATAAATGTCAAAGGCATTATTTAATACACAAAAGCTCGTCAAAGGTGGTGAGAGGGTAATACTTTGACCACAATAAAGCCTGAGTATATAAAAGTTGCTGTCAATCTTTATACTCTTCCTGTGCTTCTACTTAAATACATACTCTCATGGAGTAACTTTAGATTCATAACAATACCATGATAGTCAGGTAATTTATTACATACTGTAGTACTACCTTGGTGATAAGTTAATGAATTTTAAGATTACTATTTAACATAACATGAATTGGAAATGGTGTCAACATGAATAGGATTTTAATCATTCACTGAATAATATTGAGAAATTTAGTTACAACGAGCAAGCACACAACCTAAATGCGGAACTACTTCTCAATGGTTCCTAGCCATTTTAAGTCTCAAACAAAATGTGCAATAAGATAGATGGAGGGTTTTCTGACATTTGTGCTTTACGTAATTGGTTCAGTGCAGTACCCCTCCCTGAATCATTATAGGATTAAACAAGTAACCATTGCTCCAAAAATATGTAAGAGATAAGTCATCAGTAGATGGGGCCCAAATGCTGTAAATTAATCATATAAGAATTTGTTTCACCTCTAGTTCTCTACTCAAAATAAATTTGATGTTTTAGCTATGTAGGAATATAACACTATTGCAAATGGGTGAAAAGAAAATCTCAATGGCTGCATTTTGAAGCAAAAGCATGTGAGCAGAAGGAAAACAGCAAGTGTGGAGGGGAAGAGCTGTATGTCTGGAGGCTAGGGAGTAGTCTGAAAGCCAAGATTTGCAGCCTTTGTGCAGCTCAGTCAGAGGGGGAAGAAGCTGCACTGGAAGAGTAGGAAAAGCCAGCCTCTAGAACCTTCAGAGAGTCAGGGGTAAATCTGTCTGAAGAACACAGCTGCAGGGCACTGTGGTACTGTTTTTGCCATCTTCTCACCAGGAAATCTGTTCTGCTTTCCCTTTCCCAGGCCTCTGATCCAGAAATCCCATACAGTGAGCTGCTGTCATCTCCTTGAAGTTCAATACAATGAGGTGCAGCTAAATGAGAGGTAAAAGGTTGACAAAGGAGGAAAAGGCAAATTTAGGAGACTAGGGTTAAAAGAAAAAGAACAACTAAAACTAACCCTAAATCTCGCCAAGATAATGGAAGACAGTGATGTCATGACGGTTTACCTAAATGACTTACTTTTCTCTGTAGCTTCAAGACTAGGAAATGCTCAATAACCCACTTACTGTTGCAGTATTAAAACTATACTGAAAAGGAGGACATATAGCAAAATATATCCTTTTTTAATTGTAAAACTAGGCCACACAATAGCATGTTATGTAGTAGTTCTTTCACCTCCAGTATGGCCAGCAAAACTGTAATGAATAGTCTTTGGATCTGAAAGTGGATATTTTCAATTAATTTTTCTAAGTGCTCCATAAACAGAAACTGGCTCAAATAATATCCGGTAATAATCATGGAATTAGAAATTGGCCTGAAAACATGAGTTTGACTTGTTCAGAAGTCATCTCAACAACACAGATCTCTCTTGGGCTATGCAAATTCACTGATAAGTACAAGATAAGTTACTACAGAAATATTTTCCCAGCCGTGCTCAGGATCCCCAGTCATGCTGCGCTTCAAGTGCTAGAAATGATTTAGCAGCCAGTTCTTCCATCTGCCCTTCAGTAGGCAAACATCCAGCATCCAGGATGATCGGCAGCCTCCAGCACGTGTACTTACTAGCCAATGAGTAATATATGTTGCTGTTTGATGCTTTGTCGATTGATTTCTTAGAGGGAAAACTGTCAAAGTTGCAATCCACCTGCCAATATTTTCATCTCTGCCAAATTATTTTGAAAATATAACCTTAACATCAGAAGACACACAATCCAATACCTAACCTGTGGCAGATGAAGTTATATTCACACTATACTACATGAAATAGTAATTGAAAATGATATCTAAAGGTATCTGCTTATCCGTTCATCCATCCATACATGTACACATTTTGTTAGTCAGCTTTCTCCACTATGACAAAATACTTGAGAGAAACGAACATTTTCAGGAGGGAAGATACATTTTGGCTAATGATTTCAGAAGTTTCTGTCCATGGCTGCTTGCCCTTGTCATTTAGTGGGGCCCATAGTGAGGCAGAACATTCCCTCAAGGAGCACATGGCAAAGCAAAGGTACTTAACCTCATGGGGGCCAGGAAACAAAAAGGAAGAAAGAAAATGGACAAGGGTCAAATATTCCCCACAAAGTCATACCCCAATGACTTAACTGTTCTCCATTAGGTCCCACCTCCCAGCAGCACCATCAGCTAAGGACCATCCTTTTATAGCTGAGTCTTTACAGGACATTCAAGATCCCAACCATAACTTGCATACAAATACACAGACACTTAAAATACTTGTTTGGAATTTCTGATCACAGTGAATATTACTCAAATTTAATTTCTTTTCTGTTGATGCCATATTTGTTAGAGAGCAGCCCTAATAGATAGAACAGTCTTATCTGAAAGAGATGATAAAGCCAGTAGTTGATATTAACAAGCCTCAGTGATTGCCGGATGAAATGTTCCAAATACACAGTGTACCATTCCAATGGGTATCATCTAAAGTGAAAGCATGATGCTTGTAAACAAAAACTTTGCCTCATAAAATTTGTGTTTATAATCAAGGGTTTTGAAAAAGAGATGTGCATGCTTATACAGTGCACCATTGGGAAGAGCATTTAAGAGCTGCGGTTTTGGCAGTTAAAACCCTCTGTGCTCACACCCCAGCCTCTACCTGTACTGAAGACTTCAGGGAAGTAACGAACCTCCCTATGCCTCACTTTGCTCATTTTCAAAATGGGGATAATACAGTACTACAAATAACTCACGGGGTTACACTGATGATTCAATAATATATGTAAAGTCCTGAGAAAAGGGCCTGGCATGCACCGGTTCGGATAAATGTCAGAGAGGGCTACTCCAGTTTGAATTTCAGGTTGCCAGTTCTTATTAGTTCCTTTGCATCTGATCCATACCCATACCCAAAGGGGGGAAATACTAAACTGATGATTCAGCGGTGGCAGCAAAGCCTGCTGAAGCAGAGGCTAAGGAGATGGAACTGGCAGTAATCTCAGAGATTTAGTTAGAGTCTCTGGAAAAGAAACTTATTAGTATATGAAGGAAAATCATAATTGAATAGGCAGGTGAGGAGATTTAAATGAATAAAAATAATGCAATATATTTAAGCATTGTCTTATATGTCCTAATGGATAGAGCCAAAATTATTCTCTAATTTTACAGCTTAATCAAATTGTGTGTTCTGTTTGCAGAGAAGAAAAGAGAGGACAGAGGCAGACAGAAATAAATACGTTTCTGGGATCTTAGCTAACCTGGTACAGTAAGTATACTATTTAAAAAAATTCAAATAATAGGAAATGCATTTAGCTACCCCAAATCCAAATGCGTGCAGTCAATCTTAAATCATCCTGATTTCTCTGAACAGTTTGCGCTAAACATGAACAAAATGCAAATGTTAACTTTTTGTCTCTACCAGTATGATTCAGTGAAATTAAACTGATTCAGCTATAGGCAAATCAACTTAAACACAGTTTTATATATGACTGCATATCATAAAAACTTCAAAAGTCTTTCTTTTTTGTTCTACAAACTCCTATAAAGCTGATTCTTTATGCCACACTTCTGTTTTGAAGTCTCCTGTTTTGTAAGCTGGGGGGGTGGGTTTTTTAGGGGAGTGGTCTTTTACACAATGTTAAAACTTTGTAGTAGTTAATAATATATTTTATGTGTTCTTGAAAACTGCTGAGAGTAAATTTTAGGTGTTCTCTCCACAATAAACGATAAGTATGTACAGAAATGCATATGCACCATTGGGAAGAACATTTAAGAGCTATTAACTAGCTTAATAGGTCATCCTACCATGTTTAAAATATTTCAAACTATCATATATTGAATCATTCAGCGTTTCTAGTAGACAGATTTAATGCAAGATATACAAATATATAAGAATGTATAAGATTTGCTTACAATGGCTGCCCAGAGTCAGGTGTAGGAGAGTGTAAAAGGGCTATCTAAACACCAGAGATCCTAAGGATTCAGTGAAAGGCCTGCAGCTCACTGCAGAGTCCTGCACAAGTCCATGTCAGGAGCATGAAGGTTCTGTGTCAGAGGCTGAAGGGTGTGCAATAGAATCCAGCAAATGCCATCCAAGGTGAAGGTGAAGATGAGCTCATCCAAAGAAACAGAAGTGAGCCTTTCTCTTGTTTCCCTTGTACACTGTTCAGGGGACAAGCCTGCCAAGGCAAGGCTTCTGTTTTCAATAGTCCCCTCAGCTTCACCCAGAACTATGCTGATCCAGTGTAGCTAAGCATTTCTTATTCAAATTGACATAATCACTTACCTATCACATATATTATCTCCTAACTAAATATGATTTTGGGAAATGAAAAAAACTTTATAAAGACATTTTTAAAA
Organism: Dinomys branickii; assembly: GCA_004027595.1. Taxonomy (NCBI): domain Eukaryota; kingdom Metazoa; phylum Chordata; class Mammalia; order Rodentia; family Dinomyidae; genus Dinomys; species Dinomys branickii. The sequence continues at coordinate 58,989 of PVLD010003561.1, read as the reverse complement.
GTTTAATATTTTAAAAAAGGTAAACACCACTTAAAAACATATGAAATCTTTTCCTTTATAACCAGCCCCTTCAGAATAAATATCACAGGTCAAAAAAGTCTTCCCCAGTTCAGGTGTTAGTCTTCTGCCCCAGGCCTCAGAGATTCTCTTGGAGCTAACATCCTGGGTTTTTGTTGTTTGTTCGCACAATAAATTCTTAAAAGGCTAGCTTGATCTGATTGTATTTTTTAGAGTACTTAGTAGATTTTGTAAAGTTCTTTCAAGCTGTTCAAGAATCTTCAGTCCTATCTTATAGCCTTAAAGCCTCCTGAGTTCAATGCTATACAACATTGATAGAGATGGGTTTTTTTTTTCTTTTTTTTTTCCCGGTACCAGGGATCGAACTCAGGACCTTGCACTTGCCAGGCAAGTGCTTATGCCACTGAGCTATACCACCAGCCCCTGATAGAGATGGTTGATGGAACAAATCCAGGGTTCAAAATGTTATATGTGTTTCAGAAAGGGGATAAAAAATATCTGAAGACAAGGGTAGAGAACAGTTAGGGCCATGTTTAAGTATCAGTCTCTTACTCAAGGAAATAACTATGTGTTTATTTCTTCAGCTGTTCCAAGCTACTTACTAACTTGGTAAAGGACAGATACACACACACATACACACACAGTCATCAAAGTTGAAAGACCTGTTGAAATGAGCTTTTTGAAAACAGGAATTCTAAGGTGAAACAGAGAAATTGAATGTGCAAGAGAAAGAGCACACTGAGCTGGAGGCAAGGTTGCATGTTGACCCGTGACCCTGACGGCCAGGCAGGCACACAGAGATCCAATCTGAACACAAGGAGGTCAAGTGTTAACCCTGGAGAAGCAAGACCTCTGAAATGTCATTTCATTCTTCCCAAAATCTCTAAAAAGGGAAATACACAAACACACTGAAAGGGCAGAGGATGGCCTAGAGGAAGCACTGTTTAACAAAAATAATCTCTCCTGCCCCAGGTGAGGCTGATGAAGACAGTGAGGGTAGAAGATGGGTCAAAGAGGTAACGCAAAATCTACCCAGCCTCTGTGAAAGGCCTTGAAGGACAAAGAAAGCAGTCTTCCTCCTCCAGAATTTCTATACCATGGTACATTCTAACCACACATTAAATAAAAGAGAAGGGTTTATGAAGCTTCCACCTATTGTGCTTCATCCAGAGGCACAGGATCTGGTCTAGGGAGGTTTACAATGACTTGGGACATAAGAAGGCCATATTCGCCAGCTCTGCATATAGAAGTTATATAAATAAGACTTAAAAATGTTAATAAACAAGGCCACATTTCATTTCACCAAAAGTAATACTTAATCCCTGCTCAAGTAGTACAAAACTGAGCTGAACCTGGAGTCTTTGACTGGCCTGAGCTTACCTGCTGAGACTCTAGGAAGAGCTGGCATTTCAATCAAATTGGTGAAAGGTTGGGGTGCAGATACACGGAGCGACTGGGAGAAGCGCATTTTAAGAGAATAAGCAGTAAGCAAAGGTCTGGAGGGTGGAAAGTACGACACAAGGTCTAAAAAGTGTAACTAGACCAATGAGGCTACAGAAAAGTCGATAGAGAGAAATGGCATCCGAGAGCTGACAACCTCTATCCACAGCTGTCGCAGGTATTTGGCTTGGCCTTAGCCACTCCCGTGCTGTTGATGGACTGAAGAGCCTCATTCCAAATTCCTAAATGATTCTTTGTGTGCCTTTTCTCTATAAGGAAAAGTTTGAAGAAAGGGAATTCATTTATATTACTCAGGAGAATTGTAGCACAGAGCATCTGGAGTTAATCAATGCTGCAACCAGTAATACCTTTATATCAAATTATTTGGCAGTCTATTTTTACATACTTCTGGATTTACTATTTACATGCCTTAGTAAGATGATGTTTTTGTTATATAAGGAAAGAAAATGCACAATTATAACAAGAAATGTGACCCTTTCCAAATGAACAGCAGTAAGGACAAAAATCATACTGGAGAAATGGAGAACATAGTCATATTTCAAGAGACAGAAAAACAAGACAATTTCTAGGATAGAGGCACAAATTTCTTTATATGCAGTGGAGCATAAGCAAAATAACTTGAAATTTCCCAACAATATACTGCCCACAGTATGCTGCTCTTTGAATTGGGAAGTAATAACGAAAGCATTTGAAGAACTAAACCTCTTGGTTAAGGGAAGTACAACCAATATTTAATTACGTCTAAATATTATAAAGAGTCAACAGCTACACAACTCCCCCTAGAAGGCCATCATAGGTAACGGTTGTCTCATCGCCGTTGCTGTCCTGGTTCAGAGTTGTTCTATCAGAGATTGGATGAAAACGAGATTCCCCGCTTGCATCTCACACCATCACAAGTTAATGCCTGAAACCTCTCCACTATTGATTTTCTCTCTGAAAGATAACAATTCTGAATTCCGTAACTACTTCTCAGCTTTAGAAATCTGTAACACAGATAGCCTTCTGCGATGCTGGTCATGAAAGAGTGACACTATAAAATACGGCCAAAGGTACCTTGGAGTCCACCATCTCTCTGGACTTATTAAGAGAAGCACTAGGGCCAGGGATATAGCACAGCAGCACAGCGCCTGCCTGGCAAGTATGAGGTCCTGAGTTAGATTCCCGGTTCCAAAAAAAAGAGAGAGAGAAACAGCAAATGCAGTCATTATTTAAGACAATTTGTGTCAGAGTTTTATTTGCAGTCAAAAGTTTACAATGTCTAAACATCCATTAAGAAAATTGTATTTTCTAAGATTTATTTACTAATTCTATTATTGAATGTGCTATAATAATGTAGCTCTGTGTATTATATTTATAGATATGTTCATGAGAGGTATTTATGGTGCCCAGGGCCTCACCGTGGTAAATGAATGTTAAGTACAATTAGCTTTTAGAAACAAACATTCAAATGGGCACATTGCACTTTAAAAAATTTGCTTTTCCTCAGTTTGCTTTCTCATGGTTCATAGGAGGAGATGCTATTATCCCAGTTGAAAATCTGATCTAGTGAGAAAATTGATCTAAGAAGACAAATGACTTTCCTGTGTCAAGAAGCTCATTAGAGGCAGAAACAAAACCATGTCATCCGGCCCTAAATACCTTGCTCTTTTCACTCCAGACCATAGTCTTTTATTATTTTGTCACCAATACTAAGAAAGGGTAAAAAAGTAAAAGTTTATTTCGGTGAGTCAAGCTGCTCCTCCTGCTGGCTGGTGGAGCTTTACATAAAAGAGGGAGAAAAACAAAGAGAATCCTTACAAGAATCTCTGTGGAATGGATATTCAATGAAGGGTTGAAGCAGTCAAGTTTTGAAACCTGTACACATGAAAAATTCTTTCCCATCTCTATAAAACCAACATGAAAAACAAGCAAACAAAATCCCATGTCTTAGGACACAGGAAGCCCTGAGTGAATAAGGGAAGAGTGGGCAAAGAACTTGTGTGCCCTGTTTTGAGAAGAACTTTGCAAAGAGTTGCAGTAGAAAGGAAACTGAGGCCCTGAAAGAGCCTAGCAATGGAGACTTCCTTCCTCTTGTCTTCATTTGTGAGGCCTTTTACCCTCACGCTAACTGGAAAATTGTATTTTTATGAACCCCTCTTGAAATCGTGACCATGTGATCCAGTCTCAAAAAGCACTTTATGAGCAAAGCAATCACTTAGCAGTCAAAGAGGAATTGCCCAATCACTGAGATTCTTTCATTTGTTTGTTTTTCTAAAGAGCATGAAGACAATACCTTGCATACAGCAAAGACAGCTAATGAATACTGAGTGTTGCTTTACACACTTGATAGAAGTTAACTAATTGAATCTAATAATATTCTAAGATAATTACTACTATCTTATTTCCACTTCATAAATAGGGAAACTGAAGCCAAGGGAGACAAATAAGTGGGCCAAAGCCATGCAGCGAGTGAGATGACCCAAACCCAGAGGGTGTTTGAGACAGCACCTCTCTCACCTCTCACCCCGCTTCCTGAATCATCTTTTCTTACACTGCTGTCCTCCGAGCTCCAGGGAAAACTATCGATTCTAACTTCGTTTCACCCTTCCTCTCAGATCTGCATCACAACGTTTGCATTTCCTATCTGTCAAGGAAATAACCCCCTTTGGAGGAAAAGGGAAGACGTGAAACTGAGCGAGGAAACCTGACTGCTTTGCAGCTGGGCAAGAACACAGGAGAGCAGCCGTGGTTCTCAAAGGTAAGCGTGCGTCAGAATTACCGCTAAGAGTAGTTGAAGCACAGAGTGCTAGGCTGCCCACCTGGACTTTCTCACTCAGTTGGCCTGAGATGGAGCCAGAAAATAGGAGTGGCTAAACGGGCCAGGTGCACGTTAATGATGTTGGTCTGTAGGCTACTTTCTGGGAACCATTGCTCCAAGCGAATAATTTGTAGTTCCTACTTGAAAGGCTTCCAAGTATTCATAAATTTTCCACATTATGCCAGCCAAAAGAATACCTTTTCATTGGGTTTAACTACCTCTACCCACTGTCACTAGGCCCAGCTTAAGTAAGACAAATAGGGTGCAGCAGGAGAAGCAGAGCCTCCTTCTCTCCTTAATAAAGACACCTCCTCAGTTCCCAGTGCCTATCGGAAGTCTCTTCATGCCAGGAACCTCCTAACTTCATGGACAAGTGACCTCAGTCACTATGCAAAAAAGCCTGTGGTCTCAGCTTATGTCCCCAAGGAGAAAAGTACATTCACTATTCCTAGAAAGGTTGTACAAGGTTGGCTTCTTTACAAAAATCAATAGAAGAAAAACACTCCAAAGCAGTTACAAAGGACAGCTGGAGAGCTGACAAAACACTCAAATAAATAACTATAATAATAACATGAAACCTAAATAGCCTTTCATGAAGGAAGTCAGCGCAGGTACACATTTTCCTTAGTAAAACATGAGTACTCTTTATCAAGGAGCCCACATGTAAAGCTCATTTTCATCTAAATTAATTATAAATTAATCACACAAATTCACCGCATACATTTTAATTTTAATTTTAATGCTGGTCTGTGAGACCCACATTCAAATCTCTGTTTTGTACTACAGCATAGATTTTACTGGTGCTGAAATTTTCGACTATCTTCCTTCTTCCAAGTATATAGAATTATAGAGTAAATATAAACTTTCGGTTGATTAAGCTGAAGGAACACATGTATTATTTTATTATGTGCACTTCCAAATGATTTAAATGGATTTATTCAACTATGCTAAATAACGCATTGCTTTAGCAGCAAATGTAATTTTGCCTATTTTGCATACAAAAGGAAATTTAAAATACTGCCCTCAGACAAAAATGGAATGTCTGTGTCAACAACACTGAAGACAGCCTACTCAATCAGTTCAATCCTTTCCAATTTCTTACATAATCATAACCTATTTCTTTAGTACTTTGAATTCATCCTGATTAAGATCTTTGCTTTTGCCTATTAAATATGACCTTAAATTTTTGTCTGTGATAAAGAAGTAAGACTCCTTTCGGGGTTGACCATTCAGGTCCAGAAATATAATTTGCCCTTCAATTGCTATAGAAGAAGTAACATACTTGTAAAAATTATGTGGAGGGTCAAGAGCACAAGAAGTTTGTTTGGTGTGCCATCTGAAAATGACTCTGGAGAAGTTTTGTGTGTACATATGTACATGTGTGTGTGCACGTATATTTGTGTGCATTTGTACCATGCATACATGTATGGAGCAAATTGGTAGTGTCAGAGAGTTTAAAAAAGACTATGCACAGAAAAGTTCCCAAAAATGATACAGGAACTGTTTTAAAAGAAAGATTGGTTGGAAAGATGACCCCCTCTGATAATATTCTGAGCAACTGGTCAAATAAAATTTCCTGTGGTTTAGATTTTAGAGGCTACTTTTTAAGGACTAGGGATAAATAGTCTTTTGCTGTTATTTTCTTTACCTTTACTGCTGTTTATGGTAAAATTCCTAAGGCTTTTTTTGATATTAACTTGTTATAAACTAATAAATTTTCATAGAGTACTTTCTAGAAAGAAACTGTAATTTATAAAGTCACAAGTACTGTACTTTGATTTACAAAACCAATCATATCAACTTTAGTAGGAGTGTGGTTCATTCACAATTCAGCCAAGCAGACTTCATCATGTTCAATGTAACAGATATTTAAAATTATAGATAAAATCTATAATGGATATTACTTTTTGTTTTAAAAAAAGTTCTTTTTGTCTTTTTTTTTTTTTTTTTTTTTTTTTGAGACAGGGTCTTGCTACACAGTTCAGGCTGGGATTGAGCTCACTTTGTAGCCCAGGCTGGTCTCGAACTCACAATGATCCTCCTGCCTCAGCCTCCAGAGTGCTGGGATTATAGGCATATGCTACCACACCTGGCTAAAAAAAAGTTTTTTATATTATAAATCTACTTAAATTTTACTACGCATATTTCATCAGTTATTTGTTCGATCTTCTGTAACATAACCAAAACACTTTGAAAAGTCATGGAAGAGAAGTCCAATGCAGCTCTCATCCCAAACCTAGAAGCACATTCTCAGGCATTACAACATCTGCTTTAGATAATTGTATATTAACAGCCTTGCCTGGTTTTTCACATTAAGGAGAAATCACAGCTTTTTGTTCCTATAAAATATCAAAGCTGAAATATGATAGCCTTACTTCCAAAGAAAAGAAATATGATCACAGTACATATAGAGGCTTTGGTGTAAGCTACAGGTAGGATGTAACCAAAGGCAGAAGATGCATGGGCCCACCTGAGAAATTACTTCAGCGCAGGAGGAAGCTTGCTAAGAAGAGTAGTTTTATTTTTTGGCTCTAAACTTGGGGTGCCTTCTGAGCTTATAAAACTAATGGTTCAACAGCATCACAGCGGATGATTTAACGGCCCTATTTGAATTTTATCACTTTCATCCATTAGTCAAAAGTTCAAAGGCAGTCTTCCATTTCTACCCTGTGACATTGACTGCCATACCTCTGTGCAGATGGCAAGTTTCTGAATTAGCTTACGTTCTTGGCTTTTTTTTTCTTCCCCCCACCGTCATTACTCATGTCAGTTTGAGTTCACTGGAACTGCAAATTGAAACAGGAAACGGTCCTACTGTACACTTCTCATAGTCCTGGGAGCAGGTTGCTCCATGGCACCCTCTTTCTCATTTCTTACCACTAATTACTCCTGGGTCGGGGCACATCTTCTCTCTCTGGGGGCCTTTGCCTCTTCCATTATCTCCCCTCACCATAGTGGAAGGGCTGTCTGCAGCCAGGGCTGCCCACTGGGCCCACAGTAATGATAAAGTCTGCCACTTCTGAATGTGCCACGCAGCACAGTGCTCATCCAGTGTCAGCTTGTCGTGCTTGAGACTCATCAGGAGAGCTTGTTAAAACACAGGGTGGGACTGGGAGGCCACTCCTCACTAGGCTCACGGCAGAGGCCCCTATACGGGCAGACGTATTAACAACAGGAAAGCATGGAAATTTATTTAATAAAGTGCATGTGACATGGGAGACTTTGTAAGGAAATGAAGATCCAAAGAAACAGGTAAACTTGTGCATGTTTATGTAATTTCGATGAAGAAAGGACAATCATGACGAAGCATGACTAAACAAAAGGTATTGGGTGCAATGATAATAAAGCAAGAATATTTCACGAGGCCTTTTATTTCAGGTTCTTCTCTGTGTCCCTGTTGGAGATAAAGACTTTCCTCTCCTAAGAGTATAAAGAGGGTGCCTCTCACATAAGAGTGTAAAGAAGGGGAAGATGAAAATGACTTTCTTTCTTCAGTTACTTTCTCAAACAGTAAGGTACCATTTGGTCTTTCTGGTCATTCTTATCTTTATTTCTTTTTAAAAACTATATAGTTCCGTTATTCTTATGTTTGCTATTTACCATCTGTAAACTCCATAGGAACAATGATAGCTGTTTGTTCCCTGACACATAGTAGGAACGCTAAAGTATTATTTTATTAAACTTTAGCTGTTCTAAGTTGAGAATGGGAGGCTGGGTAGAAAACATAGCATCCAGAATGCTAGCATGATGGGGGTCAAGACACACTACTCAAAAATATAGCATTTTGGTCTTTTGGGCTACTTCCTAGAACAGAAGTGGGAAGGTCATTGTCACCATCTTTTTCCTGATGAGTTCCTCTGAGAGTGTTTAGCTTATACTGAGAGAAAACGAATAGACTTGTCTCTGAAGACAAGATAGAAAAAATCCTGAATAAATAGGGAGTATCTAATTTAATTACTGTTTAGAATATACCTTTTCTTATTCTCCAAGCATATTTCTCCTCAGCTACCCACTATTCACTAAGCCTAACAAAAACACAAAACTGTAAGCATTTGTTTAGGTCTTCTATTTTTAGCATGGATTCTGAATAGTACAAAATTTAAATAAATTTGCATTCTCTTAGGCTTATATCTAGATGTCCTTCCAAAATCTAATGAATTCATAGACGGGGCTTTTCGGAGTGACTGGATCGTGGGTATGCGACATTGCATTGTGGCTATGTCATACTGGATTAGTCTACTGATTGGCTTAGCATGCTTCTAGATATTGATGATGGACATAGAGGGAAGAACCACCTCAGGCTAGGTGGCACTAACCAGTAGGTTTCCAGCCTAGATGGAGTAAAAAGGGAAAGAAAGAAAATTCTCATTGCTTCTTGTCTGCCATCCATGGACTGTTTCTCTTCTGCCATGTACCATTTGCTATGTCAATCAACCTTGGAGCCAGCAGACTATGGACTGAAATCTCTACAAATTTTGAGCTAAAATAAACCTTTTTTTCCTTTAACTTCTGGGTGCTGGGTATTTTGACCCAGCAACAAAATAGTAACTAAGATATATAACTTTCTTCTGTTAATCTGTCTTTTGTTAGAGAGGCCTCAGCTATTCAGATAGGATGGGCAGAATAAAAAATACTTTTGTTCCCTACAAGAGTCAAAGTCAAAGTATATTTGTCCTATTATTTTGGGAGTTCATAGTATTTCCATCTGGGAGTTTCCAGTATTTCTCAAAAAAATTGAAGCAATTTACTTCACTCGGCTGTATGCAGCAGCAGTTTTCACCTCACCATAGAACCTTGGGATCCTCTCACCTTCACTGTCCAGCCACCTGTGGTGAGTATGGCCTGTGCTTGGTTTTGCAGGTGGGGACACAGGTGGGGTATGTTCTCTTCTGATGCATAACTTTCTCTTGTTTTTTTTTTTTTTTTGCCCGAAAAAATATCCTTGCACCCAAATATGAGCACAATATTTGGTCCTAAAACTTAGCAATTTGCTTGCAAGATAGTTGGGAGAAAGATTTCAAAAGCCTATATATATTTTTTAAAATTTGTATAAGGAATGCATACTTACAAACATATGGTGTGAGTAGGGAAAAGGCAGAGTAAAATAAATTGATAAGAATTTTAAAATCATATAAGCTCTTTATACTTCTAAAGCTTAAAGTTTGTTTTTTATGAGGATGGGAAGGGGATATAGGGATGAAGGAGATGGCAGAGAAAAAAGGAGAAAGTAAGAAGGATTAAAATACAACATACATAGATAGGTAGAGAGATGATGATAGATAGATGGATGCCAATTCCTCACAATGAATATATTCACATGTGTTGCAAATATGTACTAACAAATTTTGGTGGAACAGGTAGAATGTGTTTTAAATCTACTCATCCAATAAGGATTTTGAAAAAACCCACAATACTTTACCATTATTTCAGTATAGTTGGTCCTCCTCATCTGTAACCACCCAGAGTAAAAATATTCAGAAAATACAATTGTATCTGTACTGACCATGTAGAATGCTCCTTCCTGTCACTATTCCCTAAACAATGCAGTGTGACATTTGCAGTTTTTATACTGTCTTAGGTAGTATAAGTAATCTAAAAATGAAGTAAAGTATATGGAAAGATATTTGTGGGTTCTATGCAAATATTATTCCATTTTGTTATGCCATTTTATACAAGGAACTTGAGCACCTTTGGACTTTGTTATCCACAAAGGGTCCTGAAATAATGTTCCACACATTAATTTCACTGTATTAAATTAAATTAATTTGATTGCATTAATTTGATTGTATTTTAATGTATTTATAGTTGTCATGAGAGGAAGAAGAAGCTATGTATAGAGTTGGAATATAAAATTCCAATTTTAAGGGAAATAACATTGTCTTACAAGACTAGAAAAGATAAATGCTTTTATCAAGATAGGTATCTATGAAGAAATTTCCAGTGGCCAAACTTATAACTTTTTTTTTCAAAATAACTTTTTCATTTTCTTCTGAAAACAAATCCAAGTGCATTTTCAGCATCTCCATGTATGAAAAATAGTCTTGCTGGCCTATCTCATTCATCACTTTTGCAATTAAGACAGTTTGTTCCTCTTTTATAGCTTTTCTTTAGAGTTAGATATAAAGAGGCCAAGGAGAAGCAGCAAATCAGACAGCTGTACCTTAATATGAGAGATATAAAAACATCACAGGGGACATCAAGAATCCAAATAGAGTTAAGTCGTGTGTCACTAAGCAAACATATTCTAAGAATGTGTAGTTGGGCCATTTCATCATTGTGCAAACACTGCACAGTGCACTTAGACAAATAAAGAAGTTCACAGTGTCACTAAATAATATGGTAATTATGAGACCACAATCATATATGTGGTCCATTGCCAACTAAAACATTGTTATGTGGCTTATGGTTGTACCAAGACAGAAAATGGGAGGATATGAAATGCTTAGGGAAGATATTTGCTGAACTCAAAGTCATTAAGCAGCTCTTGTATGTCTGGGACAAATCCTGAAACCTTCCAAACGTCCAAAAGTTAGAGAAGGCTACCATATGTCACACTAATGGATCTCCTGCTCCCTTGTTACCTGCAGTAGCTCTGATTAATGAAAGACAAGCCATGAATGATACAAGTGATTATACCACATAAGTTAGGGTGCAGACAGGCCGTGGCTTGATTAGATTCTGGAACAAACACCTCTTCTCTGCTGGGGTATGGCTGTCCAGAACACAGTGGTCATCTGTTAAGTAGTGGCATATGAAGGTTACCAAGCACTAGCTTAGAATTTAATACCTGCTTCCCCAAGGCTGCCTTAAAGCATACCCTGCCACCCACTCAAATAAATATGGGGATAGAAACATAAGCGAGAAGTCAAAATTTAAAACAGAAAAGGATTTAATATGATGAAAGGGCCCACAGGGTACAATCAATGGACAAACATGGGTGTATTCCTACTCGTACTTGTAACAAGTTTTGTGATGTCTGGTTTGTAAATATTCTTAACTATGAATTTGTTCTCTTGTACCTTAACAGGTCATTGTCTTTGGTGAAATTTTCAGATTTGCAAAGTAAAAGATGAAGGGAATATATTCCTAGCTCTCCAGAGCTATTGACCACAGGAACCAGTGGAGTGAAAGACTATATGTTATAATACCCTCACATATGTAGATTTCTGTCTTCAGGTTGCAAAGATATTTATTGTTAATGTTTGTATTTATCTACCCTATCTCTGCTACAGTGCTCCAACAACTAATAACTTGTCTGCCTGTGGAATGAAGCCCTATGAAAATCCTTTTATTTCTGGGCAGAAATAGCTTTGTAATGACAGTTTGAATACTCTTGGCAAGCAAAGTTAGGCTTTGCAAACTAGGAAATATCTGATCCTTACTATAAAATTATAATAAAAAAGACCTACCTACATTTCCTTCATATTTGGCCTGCCTAATTCAGCTAATGCAATTCATTAAAGAATTGTAGCTGAGGGGCTGGGGTATAGCTCAGTGGCACAGCACCTACCTGGCAAGTGTGAAGTCCTGAATTTGATTCCAAGTACCCCCCAGAAAAAGAATTGTAGCTGAACACCAACATTATCTTACCTTCTTCTTCTGTGGCTAATGACTTTGAGGGTTTAATTTGTGCAAAAATCCCAAGGGTGAAAAAAGTTCTGTTCAGAAGGGACCAGTCTCTACTTAGAAGGTTTTAAGGTTCTAATCAATGCTATTTCAATTTCAAGCATCTGACATTGGGACATGAAAGCTTAGAAGTAGAGGCAGGATCTACACTGTCAAAAAAATTATAATGTATTTGGCAAATCAAGATATACATAAGGCAAGTTCTCACAAAAGCAGTGATTAGTTGCCCTAATACAGCAACATCAGCCACTCATAAAAACTTACTGAATTGAAGTATTGAAAACAGATTTTAGAGAGAGGAGAGCTTGACCTTAATTAAGTATGAGAAGATCTTACATAAAATCCAAAGACTGAGCATAGGGGAAGAATTCAGATTATACATAAGTATTTGAACGTAGGTTTCATGAGGTCTCAGTGTATTTGAAAATTGTATTACTTACCTGAAGGGGTAAAAATTTAAAGCATTTTAAGAAAAATGAAGGGAGGGCACTTGCCTAGCAGATTGGAAGCCATAGGTTAGCTCCCTAGCAGAAAGAGAGCAGAAGAGAGAGAGAGAGGAAGAGAGGAAGAGAGAGAAGGAAGTATAGAAGGAAGGAAGGAAGGAAAGAAGGAAGGAAAGAAGGAAGGAAGAAAAAACAGTCTGAAAAAATCCAGTTTTAGAGCACATTAATGATTGATATTATTTTGGAGCAATTGAGAAAACCTAAAGATTTAAAAAAAAAATAAGTGGAACAAAAGAGTGATTATTTTCTGGAGTATCAATAAGATTCATTATATAGATCATATTTCTGATCATGTGGAACACAAGCATGAACAGCAATGAAAACATTCTAAAATCTAATCAAGAAAACCTGTAAAATAAAGCAAATGGATGAATTAAAAATAAAACACAATTGGATATATGAGAACTATGATGCAGCCTGTACTTGGTTAAATATAGCAGGGGGGTTAGGACAGGGGAAGGAATATGGTGCGATAAGAATTAGAGGCTGAGCTCAGGATGTTAGCAAAGGCCCAGAGGAGAGAAGGCATTAGAGTTGTAGAAGCTTCCTTTGGAAAGTGATGGGAGGATGGTAGAACTACAGAAGAAGAATCAAGTAGAGTTACAGATACAGTCACATAGAAGGCTGGACAATGGAGGGACATGGAAAAGGGAAAGCTAAGGGAAAACTTTCAGGTTCATGGTGCAGGCCATGGGTTGTATGATAGAAGCATTCACCAAGTTAAACATTTATAAATGAATAGCAAATGGTGGGGGCAAAACTAGTTCATTTTCAGGCCGATTTGGCTAATAGTATTTATAGGTTATTGTACATAATTTTCCTTTAAAGATCCTTACCAAATATAAAGTTTTAAGGGAAAGAAAATCAAGTAAGTCTGAAAAGGTTTTAGCTGTTTCAACGTTGACAAATAAAATATTTAGACAGACTTGTGCTGTAAGCGTTGAATACTGTATATTTGTTCCTATAAAAATTATAGACTTTACCTTTATACTGCAAGCTAGTGGGCTATCAAATACATCTGTCAACTATGGCAGAAAAATCAAGAAAAAGGGCTCCAAAATGCCAAGGAATTTGGCTATTTGTCAAGAAATAAGGGGTGCAATCTGCTCAGTACTGCCCCCTTGTGCTCAACGAGTGGCAGAAGCAAATTATGCAAGACACCAAGGGAAAAGGAAGAATATTAACATTAACAAATAGCATTGTTCTAGCTGAAAACTGAATCGTAGCCTTCTATGTTGCAGCTGAGACCACCGAGGATCTTGGAGTGACTTGGCCTCTGTCATAGGGCTTATTGACAAAGAAGCAGGGATAGAATTTAGATCTGACTTCCCAGCAAAATTCTTTTCTTAATAGCAAATTCCCTTTAATAAATACGCTTCATAGACTTATAGGTCACATTCCCCCACATGTACACTTTGTTCATGCATCAGTTATAAAAGGAAACTCCATAACCAAAGAAAGGAAGATCCCTAAGGTCTTATAGAACTGTAAAATTAATCTACCACTAAACACAGGTCAAATTCAGGAAAAATGCCTGTACTGTATGCAAATATGTAACCAAAAACCACAGAGAAAAATCAGTCATGAAATCTAGATTACTTTGACTGAAAATGCTAACTCATTTCTAAAAATGAATAATTAACTCAAGCTAAATGAGTGTATATTTTGACTTACAAATGTATTTTTACTTAATTACCTTGGGAAAAAGACTGCAATAAAAAACTGAGGTCTTTCCTAAAGATTGATTCAGGTCAATCTTATATATTTTTAGATTTACATTGTCATTGTGGGCAAAAATAATTTTTGTTCACTGAGGCTTGTCTTCTATGAATCACTACTCAGACAGTCTATTACAGAGAGATAGGTACAACGGTAAATATTCTTCCACACAGGCCTCTAAATTCTCCTCTATGATATAGTTGAGGCAGCTACTATCAATCTATTGGCATATAGAATTAAACCTATTTGCCATCTTTGATTAAACTGAACCCACTGGCAATTATTTTGTATATTAAAAACATGTTTCTAAAGCTCCATGGACCACAAAACCATTTGAAGAATCATGAGGCTAAGATATTAACAATGGATTTAAATAAATTTCAGCCCCCAGTTCTAAGCGTGTGTGTCGTGATCTGATCTAATGACAGACCATTTGAAAAATGGAAAATATATCTTTCAACATCAACACACACATACATCATAAATGCAAACTGAAAGGGAAAAGAGAAGGCTTTATCAGTGTCTTTATAAAAACTAATGTACATCACAAACATTCCCCAATCTATAACTGATACAAACAAGGAGGACATTTAATTAGCAATTAGTCTGATTAACATCCCTCGGAGATTAATTGTTTTGCCAGATGGCCTTCATAAAAATATTTCTTCAAGATTTCTTCAAAAATCAGCTAATTATAGAATGTTCAGAAGAGGTAGAAATTTTAATAATTATAACCAAGAAAAAAGTAATATTCTTAAGTTATAAGTCTTCAGTATAAGACTAGGAAATGAAACATGGAAAAAGGAAGTTTCCGGATCTTCTCAGGGAAGATCCTAATCCAAGGACTAGGGAAAATCCATTAAGAAGGCCAAATCCGGAAGTCAGACAGGTAGATAGCAGAGGCGAGTGAGCTGCGCAAGGAGGGCAGATCCCAATGAAGCACTGGGAAGGGGTCCTGGACCAAGTTCAAAGGAAGTCCCAAAGCACAAAAGAAGAAAAGCGCAAGTAGGCACAGGGCCCAGAAGGAACTTTGCTGAGTGTCTGCCTGGCAGCCGCACCAACTGCCTTCACCGCAGGGCCACAGCTAATAGTACCTCATCAGGATGCCATGAATTTTGAGACATCTCTTCTGAAGCTGTGATGAATCTTCTCTTACAAAAAAGGCAGCACTATCCATTGAGTGCCTTTTATCAGATACTAAACTAGAAACCTGTGCATATACACATGATAACACACAAGGTATAAAGAGGCATTTTCTCACCAAAATCTTTTGTTCTAAATCTTCTTTATTTTCTTCCTGAAACACACAGGAAGAAATCTCATTTTTATCTGTATAAACACAGATACACAGTCTGTATTTCCTAGCCTATATTGCAGCTAAACATGATAAAGGTACTAAGTTACAGCCAGCGGGGCTTGGCAGTGGGAGGATGATGCCTTCTTGTACTCAGAGCACTATCGCACAAACTTGCCATGTGTGATTCACTACATCTTTCTCCCTCTGCCTGGCGGATGACAGGAGAGGAATGCCGGAAGTACCTACAGCAGTGATGGTGAAACTTTTAGTACCAAGCACCAGCCTACAACCCCAAACCCACTTATTTATCACAAAGTGACAACACTTAAACCTGAAACCTGAGGTTTTAGTTTAGAGATAACTCATACATCTTTTGTCTTAAGAAAAAAACACAGTAACATAAGTGCCATAGATTCCCTACCACTAACCTAGAGAGAACATCCTTGATGCCAGTGAATAATGTTTTTCTACTTACAAATACCTAAAACAGACTGTCATTACAAACAAATACGTATATACAGAGAGAGAGAGACAGAGAGAGAGACTTGTTTGCTGTGGAAGTTAGTATTCCTTATTCTTCATTAATCCATCTGTTTAGCTAACATAATGCCTACAAAATTTCACTGTAAGGGTGATTTTATCCTAACATAACAAATCAGTAAAATAATCAAATCAGAAATTTGAATTCAGGTCTGTCAGATTCTAAATCTACTCCTTTGCACTAACTAATTAGTAAACAAAACACAAATCAGATAAAACATGTGTTACATTTTCTTTTGTTTTGATTGAAGTGAAATTCAATAATAGAAGTTAACCATTTTGATTGAACTTAGGAGCATTTAATAAATTCCAGATATCAATCCCAATGCATAGTTCCCAAACCTTTTCATCATTCCAAAGGAACTCCACTAGGTTATATTTTTTCTCTTCTTCCTACGCCAGCCCCTGGCAACCAACAATCTCATTTTTATCTGTATGAATTTACGTGCCTTAGATTTTCATAAAATTAGAAACATACTACATGAGGCCTATTGTGTCTGGCTTCATCTGCTTAACTAATACAGTTTCTGAGGTTTCTTCATGATGTAGCATGTGTCAGTATTTTACTCCTCCTTACATTTGAAAAATATTCCATTGTATAACATGGAAATAATCTGTTTATTTCCACTTTTTGGCTACTATGAGCAGTGCTCTTATGAATATCTATGCACATGTATTGGTTTAAATACCTATTTTCCTCTTTTTAAAATATCTACCTAAAAGTAGATATGATGGGTAATAAAGTAAGTCTATATTTAGATTTTGAGAAACTGTTAAACTGCTTCCCACTGAGGTTGTACCATTTTATGTTCCCTCGAACACTCTACACTATATTTTCACATATGTCTAAGCAGCTCTACATTTTCCCTCATGAAATCTCTAACCCCTCTCATTCTATAAACTTTTCTCATTCTTTAATACCCAGCACAATTGTCACTTCCTCTTTGAAGTCTTCCCTTATTTCTGCTGACAGACACAGCACTTTCCCCATGGCCCAATAACACTGTACATATAGGATTCTACTAGTCTCACATCTGTTTTCTCCCAAGAAAAGTGTCTTGTTTGTTACTGTGTTCTCTAATTCAAAGTATACTTCTTGATGCTAAGTAAACACAATATAAATGCTTCTTAAATTAAATTACCAATGTGCTAAGAAATTAATCAATAATATAGTAATGAGCACTTACAAGTACTAAAAGAAGACAGGACAAAAGTGGTCAGATCTATAAGCAAATGGGAAGAAGGGATGCTTTCTACTCAGGAATACAATATTGTAGGTGCCAGTCAAGGTGAGGTCAGAATTAGATCGGGAATTAGCAGCTGTTTTCCCCAATTAAGTTCTCCCTCTCTCGTGCAAGAGAGAAAAAAGAGTGAAGAAAGAAACCAGAGGCCCGACTTGCCCCAGCACATGCAGCTTGAGTAAGGTAATCAGTGAAGCTGATTTGCCCACTCCTGCTCTCTAAGTCCTTTTGATCTCAATTAATCTGCAAGAATTTTCCCAACTGGTAATTGAAAACAGGAGTTTGTATTCTCAATAGAAAAGCTTCCCAAATTATACAAATTGCAGTTCTCCATCCAGGAGTAAGGTAGCAATGAAAAAATTCCAGTTAAATGTGCAGAAATGCAGACAAACTTTAATGAGTGTGTCTGTTACCACATCGTTTTTCTAGGGGAGAGAAGTGACAAACCCACACCCCACAGAGGAAAGTAAAAGCCAGTCATAGGAGCACTTGTTTAAAACCTTTGGGAAGGACAGCAGGGCTCTGGGTGCCTCGCCAGGTCAGTCTGACCCTCATGACTCAGTGTTCTCCTGAAGACTGGGGCACACAGTTGCTGAGCTCTGAGTGGACCATGGCACCAAGGCTGGAGGCAACACCAGTTATGTGTGCTAAGGGAAGTTAATCTGAGAGCCAATTTTGTAGTCAAAATGGGCTGTGTGTCTCTATTTTCTTTATTTGTCCCTTTAAAATGATCATAAATTCAATCAGCTTTCTTCCTCATATTTGAACTATAAGTAAGCCATTCACAGAGTGCAAGTTTCAGGGTCAATAACCTTCATCTTTAACATTTAGGAATTTGAGGAATTTTTTTACTAAGTGAAATTGTGCTTGGATATATTTAAAGAAATAATGTGTCAAGAGCTATATTTTCATAATACACTTACCCTTAATCTCATAGTAAAGGCTAAAGAGAATCATATTCTGCAAAGTTAAAAATGACTGACCCCTTGTAAATGATGAACTCATTGCTACTATGCTGAAGTGACTAAATAATAAATTTCTATCTTTGCCCAGTAAGCCCATGGTAAGTAAAGAAAGCAAAACAAGAATCTCAGAACTCATTTGGCTAGCAACATAGCACAAAATGTTTTAGATAAAACTTATCAATGATCTCCAAAACTATTAGGTAAAAAGTTTGATGATAGGATATTTGCAAGGTATGATCAAAATATATTGTGAATGTTTAAATTATCACAATGAAAGCTGCACTGCCACTAATTTCCCTCGAGACATTCCCTCTTGGTTCAAACATGTTTATCTCACCATTCTTGCTACTTTTGTAGGAAGTCCTGGGAGTCTTCATGATATGTGGTCAAAAAATATGATATATGTTGCTGCCAAGTAACATGCAGAAGAAAGGCAGGTTTATAAAAACATTTCAGAGTGTTCTCATCCATCTTGGTCATCAGATCTGGCACCTTATAACTTTAGTTCTTCTCCAAAGTCAAAATGACAATGAAAGATAACGTTTTGGATTGATTGAGGCCGTTGAGGCAGCTACAAGAGCACAATTAAAGACACTCATGAAAGAGGACTCCAGAACTGCTTCATAACGTGACAAGAACAGTGGGATAAGTGTGTTTCAGGTGGGGAAGCATTCTGAACTGTATTTTCATAACACATAATTGAGTGGTTTTCAGCTTGTTTTTGTTTTGAGGTAGGTTAATGGGAATTGTCTTTTGTCATGGTAATTTTTTAAAACTAAAATATTCACCATATTTAATCTTACCTCATACATTGCATCAAACTATCTCTCCAAATGAAACAAAATTACCAAGGGAAAGCAGTAGTTTTTAAGGAAAAAATATAGCAGACACTATGCTAATCAGGTGTAAACACTCTTATCAGTAGTGAGACATAGATCTCATGTCTCCCAGCAGGATGCACCGAGATACAGCATTCCTGTATGATATTTCTGGAAAAGATACATAACCTGAAGAAGCTATGAAGAAATATCCAATAAAGAAACATTAAGAAAAAACAGCTGGTTTATGCCCTCAAAATTGTCCCAAAAATGTTGGGCATGGCAGTGCACACCTGAAATCCCAGCCCTCTGGGAAGTTCAGGCAGGAGAATCATGAGTTTGAGCCCAGCCTGGGAAATTTAGATGATTTAGCAAGACTCTGTCTCAAAATAAAACATTAAACATTTAAGAAGGGCTTAGGGCAAAGTTACAAAAGATAGACTGAGAAACCTTTCCTTAGTTTAGAAGATCAAGAAAAG
This sequence comes from Dinomys branickii, assembly GCA_004027595.1. Taxonomy (NCBI): domain Eukaryota; kingdom Metazoa; phylum Chordata; class Mammalia; order Rodentia; family Dinomyidae; genus Dinomys; species Dinomys branickii. Next base: position 39,525 of record PVLD010003561.1, on the reverse strand, counting down.
ACAATGAATGGTAATGTGTCACCCTGAATTTGATAGTAAACCAGAAAAGAATACTTTATTTATAAAAGACATTAGTGGAATAGTTGGTAACATTTGATTAAAGTATATACATTAAATAACATCACAGGTATCAATATTAATGTCCCGACATTCACTACTATACTATGATTATATGCGAGAATGTCTTTGTTTCTTGGAAATACACAATGAAATATATAGTGGTAAAAATCATTATGCTCGTATTTCCAAATATTTTAGAAATAAAACAATGATATAATGGTGTGTACTAAACACAGACACAAACTCCTACACACACAGACACACACACGCATGTGTTTAGAGGTAAAAGGGAAAGACAGAGCAACAAAGCAAACGTGGAACATGTTCACATCTGAGCATTCCGTGTGGAAGGTAAACCGAAGGGGAGTTCTTCCTACTTGCACTATTTTTGAAATTTTTCTCCAAGTGTGAAGTTATTCTTTCAAATGAAAAATGTTCCTTGGAGTCCAAGTAGACCAAGTCTGATTCTCTGAGACAGACCCTTGACTGCACAAAGGGTCACGGCAAATCTAAACCCTAAGACTCTGAGACTATTTCTACCAGTCTGTGTCTGCACAAACATAAACTTCATCTCCAGATCCACACCGGGCCGCTAACTTGGAAGCATTACAGGCCTTCAGAGTTCACAGAAGGGCACATTCTCTTTGCCATGCCTACCAGCATCTTTTTGGGAACAGACAAATAGTATTCTTGGACACCGAGGTCCACTCTTTTCTCCCTCAGTGAAAGTATCACATACATGGGGAGCTGAGGAAAAAACTGGACTCTGTAAAAGAGCTCCTGGACCTTCAGTCAAGTTAAATAGCGTAACTGCTACCTCAAATTTGTGTGTAGTCAAATGTCACTCCTACTTCTTTAATACCTATGTAACTACAAGTAAATTGCTTAGTTTCTATTTCTGTACAATGAACATAACATACCATTAATTGCCTTTAGGACTACTGGGAGGGTTAAATGAGATAATTCATATAAATCAATTAGCTTGGGCCCTATACTTCGTAAGCACTTGCATTTGTGAGTTATTAATATGACTAAAAAAGAATGCCTGATAGATATCCAGCTCCAGATGCTCATTTCTGAAACAGCAAACTACAAAACAATTTCTTTGGTAGAGAATTTTTTATGTATATGTAGAGTCAACTCTCAAGTACCTGAGTAGTTAACAATTTTTTGCCAGAAACATAGTAGTGCAATAACTATTTTCCCTCCATTTCTTCATTAAGGAAACTGATCATTAAATTAGAAAGAGAATTAGAAAGAACCTAAATGTCCATCAGCAGGAAACTATCTAAATACTTTATGATACTCTCCTTCATAGGACTGATAGGAAGTAATTAAGAAGAATGAGGCAGATTCTGAAAATGTACCAGAAGGGGAGGATATCCAATTCACACTGTGAGGTAAGGGGGACAGAACAAATAGAAAAATAAAACTTCTAGCTCGTCTGCAATTTCTTTAAATGTGCACAAAGAGAGAAAAGGGAATTAGATAACTGTACTCAAAACAGTTAAGAAGTAACGGCAAATGGAGTTTGGAAGAGAGTAGAAAAGGTTTAGGGTCTTTTTTATGCATTACTGGCTGTAGCCGCTTATTAGGACGTTCCAGTAATAAGCATTATTTGTACACTCACAAGGCTACTGAGAGTGTCATGTATTTTATATTTTTATAATATGCATCTATCTATTATATTATACCCATTATATCTATGTGCACTGTTATACATTATACACACTGTGTATATTGTGTATGTATATGTGATTACAGGATGTATCAGAGCTTCTAGCTAGTGAACCCACCCATTGCTCCCAGAGATCCAGGTCAATTTATCATAGTGTTTGAGGAGATATGAGGTTGGTTTAGGATAGAAGGAAATAAATCACAAAACCTGTCAGCTAATAGAAAGAAATGGTTCCTAAGCATTCATGTGATTTATTAACTTTGTTGCTTAGGTAGCAAAATAAGCATGATAAAAGCCAACACACATTTTATATTACTATTCTAAGGTTAGAGTGACAGACTGTTGGTTAAAATCTGAATGAATGTGGAGAAAAGTGTAAGTGCAACAAAATAATTATATGTTGAATAGGTGCATTTTTATGAAGAAGTATTTTAAACATGAGAACCACGGAAGGAAAATGAACAAAAAAAACCCTCGATAAATGAAAGGTATAAAATGAAAACATGAGGTCCAAGGTTAATTGTCTAGCCCAAAGTCACACATAACATTAGACTGTAGTTGTGGGGTCAGTTAGCTGTATGGGCCAGCAAATACTACCTGTGGGTATGAGGCCCAGTGTCAAGATGAGAGACTATGCCCGAAGAAGATCACTAGTGCCCATCTGCACTGATTGTGCCATCCAAGAATGCAGGCCTGATCTTGCTGACATTCTTTCTTTCAAGAGAAGCCAGATGCCTATAGGAAACATCCTGACTGGTGAACGCTGGCCAACGAACACAGAATGTGTCCGCATATGGCAAGCAGAAGGCAGCTGTGGGAAGAACCAGCCCCGCAGACAGCATTTGCCACCTTTCAATCTAAGGCTACTGGTTCCTCAGCAAGAGTTTCTCTCTCCAGTTCTGCTCTGTTTGTCTTTAGACTGATCCTAAAAATAAAATTTTAAAAAAGAAAAAGCAATCACAAGGTACCAGCTCAGAAACTAAGGCTCAGAGTACAGCAAAGAACAAAAATTTTATTAGAAACAAGAAGTGGATTTTGGCCTTCAAAAAGCATGGAATTGAATAGGCCAAGAAAAATTCTTCATGTGATTCTATAATAACAATTTTTATAGGAGAACTAATTTGGGGATGCTACGGAAAGTTGCAAGGGTGGTTGATTCATTCAAGCTGGATCAATAAAAAAGATGTCAGTGAAAAAAAGCCATTGAAAATAGAATCCCAATAGGCAGAAAAGATGGAGGTATCATAGGATGAAAGGCCAACAGAGGAAAACCCTTGATTGTGCCCAGGCCTGTTGTGTTGGTGGAGAGGATGTAAAATGGTATGGTGGAGATGGGATGCATCAACGAGTAGGGACAATGTCCATGAGGACAGCATCAGTGCTGTTCTATTGGAGAAAAAACTAAGAAATAGCTCTTAATTATAATAATTCTCTCCCTGCTTTAGGTTTTCCCTGACATGTAACAAGTAACTTTTTTTTTTTGTCTTTCTGAGACAGGGGCTCTCTATGCAGTTCAGGCTGGCCTTGAGCTCACTTTGTAACCCAGGCTGGTCTCAAACTCACAACAATCCTCCTGCCTCAGTCTCCCAAGTGCTGGGATTACAGGCACAAGTAACTTTTTATTAGTATGTATTTCTAGTACATAATGTTTATATTCCGTGTGAGGAGTTGGTACGCATACATAGCGCATCTTCATTCCTTTCGCATTCCCTTCTCCCCCCTCCCCCTCCTCCCATCTCTTGATCCCTTCCCATTTGAGAAAGATCTCCCTACTTTTTATTATCTATCTTTTATGTATTTTGCTCCTTATTTGTAATTTGGTTGCCTGAGGAAAGACTGAAGAATTAGCTATGTTAATTGTTGTTGGCGAAGTGAGCTCCCACAGCAGCAGTGAACATGAGAAAGGAGAGACGCATGCGGGTCAGCACAGAAGTGAGACTCATGGAGCTGCCCCACGGAAATGAGTGTCTAGATCAAGGCACCGGGGTGAATTTGAGACTTGCATGTAAAGGTCTTGGAGAGAAGGGTGTGCCTGGGAACATGGAGAGCATGAGGTGGGTGGTGCGTCTCTTGTTATGAGCCTGAATTTTCCTGCTTTCATGCATGAGGAGGCCAATGGTGTGATGGGGCTGTAGGGTCCAGCAGCATATTGAAATTCAGCCAAACAGAATCTGTAAGATCAAAATTATGTAAGTGACTTTTCAGAGAGTGCCAGGATGCAAAGTATGAAGGAGAAGGGGTTGACAGTATGATGGTGCAAAATGCCTACATTTGAAGGTATCAGAATGAAGATACTACGTAAGGAAAAAGAAATTTAAAATAATCTTTGCTTCCATTTATCAGGACTCTGTTGATGTCATATTTCGGGCAAGATCTCCATGTTTTTTATTTAATTCTCACAATAAAAATTATGAAGCAGCTGAATCTCAGAGAGGTTAAGGAATTTGAGTAAAGATATAAATGTCCAGGTTCACAGAACACAACATATAAACGGCTAATAAACCTCTGAAAAGATGCTCAATTTCTGCGGTAGCTAGGAAATGCATGAGATTTGTAAAAGTTTTCAAAAGGACTATAAATACTTTGAGGAAGGGTTACTGGAACATGGTTGGTAGAATATGAAATGGTACAGCTTTTTTAGAAGGCCATCTGGCAACATCCATTCAAATTAAATATACATGTTAAATATTAATTTAATATATACACATCTTTGATCTAACAAGAATATAAAATCACCAGCTAAGACCGAGAATGTCTGAAAACAAAAGGAATATCCATCAACATAATGATGGTTTAATAATCTTTGGTGCTCTCGTATTTAAAAGAATGAGCTGGAATCATTTCTATAATGAACTATTAAGTGAGGGAGACAAGAAGCAGAGAAGAGTATAAAATGTGACCCCACTTCTATAAAGCAAAGTAAAAAGCACATATTTGATATTTCTTCTATGTATATGTGGGTCTTTGTCCCTTCACATTATAAGCAGTATTGCTGGGATTTAAGTTCAGATCTGTCTGGTTTCAAGTATTGGACCACTAGGGAAAGAAGAAGAAATACTGCCAACTAAATGGCTGCAGAGGAAGATGAAGTGAGCTGAAGCTAAGGAAAGGCTTTTGGATTTGGCAATGAGGAGGCCACATGTGCCCTTCAGAAGACAGATTTCTGTGAAGCCATTGGCCAGATGCTGGGTGCCAGAGCACAGGCGTGGTGAGGAAGCAACATGGATCAGTGCTGACAAGTGGCAACAAAGAGCTGAGATACAGGTTGTGAGTATGGTGGGAGAAAGGAGAGCTGAGATACAGTTGTCTCACGTTTTAAGCAGGTGGCTGTTACTTAGGTTTTGTGTTATATTGTTGAGTTCAAGACTGCCTTAGCATACCATTAAGTTAAGAGGGAAGATTAGCTGTAAGAGAATACTCAGGTCCCAGAATAGCTGGAGAGGAAAACTGGATGACTGCTTAGTGATCTTTCTCTCCTGAATTCTTTGGAGCCAATGCCTCTGAAAGATAAATCACTTCTTTCAAGTGATAATCTTGATAGTATACTTTCAAGATACCTAAGTGGAAGAAAAAATACAGCCACGGATCTGAGAAAGCCAGCCACTATCTCCATTCACTTCTACCCAAAGAAAAGATTCTGAAATAGCAGCAGGGACCTGTCTGAAAGCCAAGATGCTAAAGAAATCTCATCTCCTCGAGTAAAAGAAAATACTTGGGAGCAAAGATCATCTGGGGACAAGGTTGGCGGCTATCTCTGCCATTTGTCAGCCAGGGCCTTGCACTCTGTCTCATATCTGCTTTCTACATTCTGGTGCCTGGGTATTCTAACCATTGTTCCTGGGCAAGCCTGCCAGATACCTGTTCCCTAGTCCTAATCAAGCTAAAAGGACGGAAGAGAGTACTCAAATCCTCTTCCTGCTTTTCCATCTTAGCCACTAATAGAAAAGACTGTCAGGAAACTCTATGTCCTGTCTCCCAGTGAAGGAGTGACCACTTGCTACTCCTGTGCAGTTGGCACCATTTGTGAGTTCTCCCTCTTTTGACACTGTTCAGCAATGGATAAGGCCTCCTTGCAATGGTGAGGTGAGCTGGGTTGGGAATTCCTTACTCAAATCTCTATCCTCTCTAGCCAAGTTCACTGAGATGAGAGAAGAAAGTCAACTCAAGGACAAGGAAAAGCCTCATTTTAGTCTCCAACACAAATTGCATGCTTTTCCCAAACCAACTTTGCCAGCAAAGAGCGAAAAGCATACTTCATCCAATTCCTGTGCCTATTATGACACAGAATCAGAAGAAATATAGGTGAATAGGATAAACTGGATTCCTCAAACTAAAGTCTAGTCCTGACAGCCCTGGGATTGTCATGCACTAGCCTTAACTCACCCATTTGTCCACACCTCAATCTGTTTTCCTCACATGTGGTCTGAGCCTCACTGATAGGGTGCTACCTCCTCCTTAAAACTCAAGTGGAATTTAATGCAAATTAAGGGCTGGGGATACAGCTCAGCAGCACAAGTGCCTGCCTGGCAAGCACAAGGTCCTGAGTTTGATTTCTGGTACAAAAGCAAGCAACAAAAATTAACAGTAGTGGATTTAACCACTTAGGAGCTTACCCCAAGTGCTGCTTGGGCAGGTGTCATTTCATCATTTCAATCATTTTTCTTTCATATTGAATAAATTCAATAAAAACATCATTTTTAATTTCCTATTATATTATCTTACAAAAATTAACAAAAACATGAAATTTTTAGTCATCTTGTATTTAAATAATTGGACTAATAAGCAGGATTAGATAAATACTTTCCTAATATTCATATGAATCATTCAGCTATCTTATTAAAATTCAGGATTTAGATGAGTTGGTCTGGGTGGGGCTCAAGCATCTGTAGTTTTAGGAACATCAAAAGTGATACCAGATGGACCATATTTTGAGTTGAAAGGTTGCATTAGTGGTTACCAAATTTGGCTGCACTTTGGAATTACTTGGGGGACTTTTTAAAACCCCCAACAATTAAACCACTATCTCTACAATAAAACATATTCAACATTATTTTCAGAACTATATTTGGTGGCAATAGTTACAATATGCCACCAAGTCTGGAATCCATGTTTTAAAATGATGAGCACCCTAACAAGGCCTAAATATGAATTACACATAGCTGAGGCTTTAGGTGACTGACTGTCTATAGACTGAAAGCGAGATATGAGTCTTAAACTACATGAATAAAAGTAAATTACCTAAATGAAAAAGCAGGAGGAAGAGGAGAAAAAGAAACCCTGACGACCCTTTGGCAGGGCCATACATCGAGTCTGTCTGGGTGGCTGTACCATAAGAGGGACACTGATATCATGCACTATCCCAAGAAAACTGTGCAAATGAGCTGTGCTGAAAAGACAGACAGCCATACAAGCTGTCCTGTAATGTAAGACTCAGCCCGAAGGAAAGCCAGATTTTACTACTCAAAGCATTCTCCTCTCACAACTGAGTGACATTTTGACATATGCACACCCCAGTCTAGATTCTCTCTGGGCAAGTTTTCTCCCTCCTCCAGACAATAGGTAGGTGTCTTAGTTACTTTTCTGTCTTTGCTGAGACAAAATACCCAAAGCCCCAAATTAAGGAAAGAAAGGTTTATTTAGCTCACAGTTTGTGGAGGTTTCAGTCTATAATCAGCAGGCTCTAAGCCAGGGTGGCAGGGCACAAGGGCAACACTTTCAGGTGGCAGAAGACAGCAAAAGCAGCAAGAGCAAGGGAAGAGGAGCAAGCCTCTTCTCCCTCCTCCTATTGCATACTGGCTACCCGCCAGCACCCACACCATTTGCTCCCCTTGCGTGGGCTCAGGATGAATACAAAATAAGGGCCCTGGCTCCCTGCTGAGTTATATGGTTAACTTTCTAAACTTCTCAAGTTGACACAGTGAACAACATCCTAGAGCAGGAAGGGCATGTGCTTTTCACCCCAGGATGTAGAATTGCTAAGATAGTTAAGCTTCTAGACTCCTCAGATTGATACAATGTATCAACCATACCTGTAGGTTTCCATGCACATCCACATCTGGACTTAGTAGTGACAGGATGAGTCCCTTGTTAGGACCCTTATTAGGTCCTAATACATGTGCTTTTCCTTGTGTCTGCGATTATTTCCTCCTATTGCACAGATACCACAGGTGTGAAATACACATGAGCACCAGGAAGGATGCGACTGGGTTAAAGCACTATTGATTGCCTTGCATGGGGGATAATACGATGGCCACAGAAGCATAAATCTATGTCCAGACAACTTTGAACAGAAATGCATAATTTGGGGACAATATTGATTCTTCTGGGAAAATCTGATATAGATAGGCCAAAATATATGAAAATACTATGGGCCCTTAAAATGACATCCTCAGGGTCTGTTCAAAGTTGAACAGTATCTGCAAAGCTGTAATCTCTCTTTGTTGAATTAGGAAGCACTCCCAATCTGTTCATGTTTATTCTGTGTTTAAGATTTAATGAAGATTTGTTACCAGAAACCTGAAACAAGAAAACCTAAATGTTCCCTGCCTGACAGATTTTAAACAACCCTGACTGCTTTACTCAGTAAGTAGCTGTATCCCTAAATAATGAATCTGGAGGTAATCTAAAAAGTGGAGATTACAACAGCGGAAAGAAAAATGCCAGTAAATTAAGATGAAATCTCCCCCATACACACACACTTACACACTCTATACATTATTTGCCTCAGGGACAGCAGTGTCAGGAGAATAACCAGTAGCAAATCCTGGTGAAGTGAACTTCATTCTCTTACTATTACTTCCAGTATTAGCAGTATCACAATGGTAGTCTTAGCCATTATTTCCAAGGATGCTATATGATGGGTTTAAGGATCAGAACATAAATTTATGGACCAAAAGTTTGCATTTAAGTTCTCATTCTGGCAATTTAACAACTGTGTGATCAGGGAAAAACTGCCTAACCTCTATGAGTTTTCACTTCTTTAAAAGTAAAATACACAGCAGGATTGTAGAAGGACTAAATGAGTTGACAAGTCAGAAGTATAAAATATGATACCTGATATACAGAAGACACTTTATAACTGGTAACTATCTTCATGATTATGGCTCATAAGTATTCTTTTGATATATAAATAAAGCCTTAGGGCTGGGGATATAGCTCGGTGGAATAAGCACGTGCCTGGCAAGTGCAAGGTCCTGAGTTCTAATCCCTGGTACTGCCAAAAAAAAAAAAAAAAAAGATAAATAAAGCCTTAAAGTCAATGTAAAATGTAACTAACAATCCATTGGGGTGGTCACACCTAAAATTACCTTTTTAAAAAAGTAATTTACTAAGAGTATAAACAAACACTATTCACAGACTTTTTAAAAATCATTCCCACATAACTACATAAACTTCTCTGTGTCTAGAATTCTTGGACTCCTCTGCTCAGTGGCTCCATCTCAAAGGTAATGAAGCTGAACAGAACCTTTCTCCTCTGATGACAGCCAGCCCTTCTCTCTTCCTTCCATTCTCCTCCCTCCATATCCTCACTCCACTGGCCCCTCTCCTGTTACCACGTCAATGACTTCAGAGCAGGGTGTGTAGCCACCTGCTAAAGTTGTTCTCCCTTTCACTCTCCTCACTCCGGATTTCTGGAACCAGAATAAGGAGACGCAAGGCCCTAGGCACACACCACAAATATTATCTCATTTAATCTGCATGCATCTATTTCAAGCTATCACTAATCTCATTTTACAGAGGAAGAAATCAAACTGTAGAGCTTTTGGAGACTTGTTCAAGGTTCCATGGTTAGTAATAAAGCCAGGTCTTTAGGCCTCTCTGTTTGCAAAGCCTGGTTCTCACTCTATATTCTTGAGAAACCAGATCTAGGTGTATTGCTTACCTGGTTTCTCTATCTGTCAGGCAAAATTGATCAGCGCATATTCTGCAACCTCTTTCAAAGACAATTTGGAGAACATCCAACACAATATTTCTGGTTTTATTTAGCAATTGTATTTCCTTAATATGTGGGCAGACTTTTCCAGGTGGAGAAATTATATAAAATGAAATTTGAAAGGTATTTCACACTGTGATTGAATCATTAAAAGGAAGAGTCATTAATAATGCATTGACTTTGATTATACTTTCAGTCACTGCGAGCTGTCAGGGGAGAATTACTATTCTTTTCTGATGAAGTCAAAGTCATATTGGGGTCTCTAACAATGCACACAATTGTTCTTGCAGTGTAAAAGCGGGAAACTGTTCTCTTTCCGAAAACACAGCTGAAGGCCAAGGGCCATCGTTAACATTCTGGAGGGGTTATGGTCCAGGGTTGGGATTGGGTGGGGAGTGGAGAGAGAGAATGGAAACTAAACCACATGAGAAACATCCCAACAGTTAAAGACGGCTTGGTAAATACCTCCCCTGCCCTCCCTTTGTTGAAGCAGCAAAATTCTTTCTCCAAATCATTCCAGTATGGCCCTTTATGGTAGTAAATTCTCTATTGATCTTCGTTGTCTGCTTAATTAAAAAGAAAGCTGGAATGTAAATGCAGGCAGCTTTAAGTTATTAAGATGCACACCTTTTTCTTCTCTAAAAATACAAACCCATTGTAACAATTGGATTCTAAAATTGACTCAGGTATTCTGGGCCCTGAGCCAAAGTCCATATGTGTGTAGCAAAGAACACTCAACACTTATTTGGGTGAGTGGATCAACAGGCAATAACTCTCCCAGCCTGTCTCCTGCAGAGACTTTAAAGACTACGAAGAAGGGCGAAAGAAAGCATCTGCAATAAACATTTAAAGTAAAGCAGGGGCCCTCAGGATCCGCAGGCAGCAAGGGATGAGAGCAGGAATCCTGGATCCTTTCTCCTGTGTAAGCTATGGAGCACTAGAACCTGCAGGATAGCTGACCATGGGGCTCGCAAAGCCTCCAGGACACCAGGGAAATGAAGCCACAGAAATGTACTAGGCTGGAAAAAATCTGCATCCCAACTGGGGCAACCTTCATTTTGTTCTTTGTGCTACAGCTTTCATCTGTAAGCTTTTAGCATAAAGCACCGCTTTCCTTCCTTTTGTAAAAAACAGAGCTCTGCAGGGATATACTGAGCCAGCACCTCAAATTCATTAAAATTTCATTAACATCCACTTATGTGGTTGCCATTTATTTGCTGCTAAGCATTTTCTGATAATGCTGAAGAAAGAGATAAATGAGATTTTCTTCTTTAAGATCAGAAACAACCACATTCCCTTCCAGGCTGGGTAGTTATAATCTTATTGGGCCGACTGTTACCCTCTAATCATGTGCGTGAGGGGCCACCGGAACCCAGTCCAGGGGTGAGTGTGGTCAGTGTGCTCCTTGTTGGATTGTGTGATTTTTAGGAGTGAGGAGGGGGATAACCTCCATTCCAACACCACATCCTCAGATATGAATTTCAAATCATATAATTAATATTTTAAACATTTTCTCAGTGTATGAAACAAAATCCAAATTTGAATTTTGATTGAAACTGATTGGTAGATCTGTTATGTTTATTTGTTCTGAGTATAAGATACTGTTGTATAATCATGAAAATTAAACTGCAGGAAGAATATGGATAATACTTCTGTGTAATGCCATCTTTTGCTATCAAGAAGAATTAATCAGTGATAATTTCATATATGCTTCAGACACATGTCTTTTAAGGTTCTTTTCTATAGTAATGATCCTACCGTCTTCTAATTTATATGCTGAAAAATCTGAACCATTTGTTATGTTGAATTTTCTAGTAAGAATTTTACTGACTGCATGGTATCATTTACCATGTTCCTCTCTTCTCTGTATTTTATATAAATTGGTAGCTATTTTCTAGAAGATTTATCAGACTTAGGTTCAGATTTGGGAGTTAAGAGTGTGACTAAGTTATTCTTTATAAGTGGTAATATATAAGTAATACAGAAGATCGTGTGTGTGTGTGTGTGTGTGTGTGTGTGTGTGTGTGTGTGTGTTTGTGGCAGAGAGAGAGGCAAGTAGCCATGGGTGAGGAATACCAGATTTTTTAACTCCCTCAGATTTCATAATGTTGAGTGTCTCATTCTGTCATTGCTCCTTCACTTGGAAAAGGAAGTTTTTATAAAGAGAAACCTCCCTCCACCTAGTTCTCAGTTACCAGATCCAGCACCTATTTTTTAAAGCCACATGAACAATTGCTTTTCTTATTTGCATTTCAGCTGATTGCGTATGCAGGAAGAAAACAGAAGCAAGAGGTCTTTCTTTTTTATCTTTGTCCAATTTTTGTTCTTATGAGTTATATTATACATGCAAAAATTGCAAGGAATAATATAATGAACAATCTGATATCTGGGCATCTTCTCAGCATGGTTTTAATTTACATTTCCCTGATTACTGCTAAGGGTGTTTTTCATTTATTTACTGAACAGGTAGGGATATTTTAACTGCCTCCTGACTTGCTGCTACTAAACTAAATACATCAAATTCCACACAGGCAAGTGAAGGAAGGGGCTAAGATTACATCCTCTACATATACCTGTAGTTCATTTTATTCTTGCAGTAGCTCAGGGTGAGTATGGTTAGAAATAATGGTGTGTCTCCCAGAATATTGTTAGCCCCAAAACAGGAGAGACAAAAGTAATGAAATTTCACTGGAGCTGAAAAGGTGATAGTGAGAAATTCCAACATCTGTAAGAGAAGGAGATTTGAACAAAACATCCACATGTTATCTAAAGAATTATACCATAGAAAGTGTGTACATATGTGTATTCTATGGTATTGGGAGAAGAATTAAAGAAAACGAGTGGCAGGCATGAGGGCACACACCTATAATCCCAGCACTCAGAGGTATGAGGATCCCTGTGTATGAGTTCCAGGCCAGCCGAAACTACGTAGCAAGACCCCAACTCAATTCAATCAACAGAAAGAAGGAAAGGAAGAAAGAAAGAGAGAGAGAGAGAGAGAGAGAGAGAGAGAGAGAGAGAGAGAGAGAGAGAGAGAGAAAGGAAGGAAGGAAGGAAGGAAGGAAGGAAGGAAGGAAGGAAGGAAGGAAGGAAGGAAGGAAGGAAGGAAGGAAGGAAGTGCGGACAGAAATACTTACAGGCAAAGCCCCTAGGTAACCAACACATGGGGGTCTCAAATACAAGAATCAGTCAGACAGTAAAAGCTGCAGCAGTAGGCTTCATATACCAAAAATCAGTAGAGGTAGCAACAGGACCAGCTGGAGATGCCCCCTCCCATCAGCTTTACCACCTGACTCCTAATGAATGGGAATACAGTTCCTGTCTTAGTTACTTTTCTCTCATTGCTGAGACAATATACCTTACACCAGAAGTCAAAGGAGGAAACTTTTATCTAGCTCACAGTTTGTAGAGGTTTAAGTCCATGCTCGTCTGGCTACAAGGCAAGGGGCATGGCAGACAGGTATTGTAGAGAAGAAACAGTCCATGGCAGGCAGAAGGTAACAAAGCAATCGAGAACAACCACAGATCTTTCTGTTCCTTATGTCTTATCCAGGCTACTCAGGGTAGATAGCACTTACAGCCTTAATCCTAGTGCCCTTGATCCTAGCATTGCCCCCGAATCAACTCCAGCATCACACATTCTAGACACAAGCACCTCTGAAGAAAACCCCACCTATGACTGCATGAGACTTTGGTGGGACACCTAGACATAAGGCACGACACTGCTACTGTTTTTCTCATTTCCAGCTTTACATACAATCTCATGACTTTTAAAAGCGGTTCCTTTTCCTGGAATATTGTTCCATTCAGAGCCACCTATAGCCCTTTGGACCTCCAGGTTGCTCTCTTTCGATCACATTTGGTCTCTTTCACTGGGTCCAGAAATGTGTCCTTTAGTTGGGACCTGGGGCCCTAACCTCCATTCCCCCAGCCCCAGCCAGGCATTATTTCTGTTTCTTATACCTTCAGATACGATTGTCAAGATTCCTTCCAAGTTGAGAGGGATAGCAATGAAGCTTCAACCATTTGGAGGTTTTGTTTGTTTATTTAGTTTTGTTTTTGTTGTTATTGTTGCTTTTAGTTGCTTTAGATTTAAGGTCACTCTCCTGCAGTCATCAAAGATGTGTGCAGTGCTAAAGTACATATGAATATGAATATAAAGTTCCTATAGCTTCAGTAAAACCAGAAATACTCAAGCCATACGTACAGATACATAAGTAACAAAAATCTTCTAAACTAAATTGATTCTAAGATGTAGCACTGTGTTACAATGCAATACTAATTTTACAAGCTTGGGTGAAATAAATAATTGTGGTGCACCTAAAAGCATTGCATATAAAGAATGAATAAAGACTTTAGAAATAAATGTTACCAATATTCAAATCCCCACATTCAAATCTTGGAAGGGCCACTATTGTGGGAAAGAATATCAAGTTATTCTGTGTAACCCTGAAAGGTAGATAAGAAGTAGCTGAGAAAAAAGATCAGAGCTCAGTTTAAGTGCAAAGAATCTCATAGCAGTACTTCTTGAATATAGGAACAAACTGCTTCAGAAAGCAGTGAGTTCCCTGTCAGCAAAGGCATTCAGGAGCCATAAGCCATGATACAGAAACAGGGCACTCACTCCATGAACATACAACTTCCCTTCCAAACCTGATGTCAATGATTTGATGAAAACAAAATCAACAAAGAAAAGAAAATCTCCAACTAAAACTAATAAACAGTTATAATTGGAAAAAAAATACAATTGGATCAAAGCCTTAAAATAACGAAACAATAATAAAGTGATATAAATTATTCAGTTTAAAGCAATACACTTTATTTCAGTTACTTTATATACTTCATAATAATAATATAGTGTTTTATAACTACTGTACTGTATGGCTAAGGGCATTGGGGTTGAATGATTTATCTACGATCTTATAGCAGTTAGTATTTTCATTAGAATTAGAAACTAGAGCTTTGACTGGGGTCTTGCTATTTTTATCATGCATTTTAATTGCCACATATTCCAAGTCATGAGTATAAAGTATTGACTTTGATTATTAATATTTTGCTGGACCACTATTCATTCTGCCAATGCAAAGATCTGCTGTTTATTGTGGGTCTACTATGTACCTATCGTACTACACAACTGAGATACATGAAGAATATTATCATAATCTCTTTAATGTCAACATTGCAAAAACTAATATTGGGTGAATAATAAAGGAAATAGAAACACAGGTGAAACAAGCACTTACTGAATACTCTCTCCATACTGGACCATATGCTGGACCTTGTCACATACTCTCTAATTTCATTCTCATAATAAATGCATTAAATGGCCATTAATATAATTCTCATTTTAGAGACAGAAATTAATTAGGTTGTTTAAGGTCATGTAGTTTATGAGGATCATGGTTAAAATATTTTGTCTGGGTTAAAAACTAGCCCTAATTATTCCAATTAAAATAAAAAGAAACATCAAGAGATAATTCTGCCTATACATAACACAAAGATAGCTTAATTTGAGTCATTAATTGGTTAGTTTTAGTAGTAATAAAACTGATGATATTGAATTCATAGATATTCCACTATGCTCTTAATTTGGAAAGAAAAGTGATTTATAGTTACAAACTCAGGAGATGAGAAATTAATTTTGATCTTTACCAGGTGCAGCTATGACCTCCAAAAAAGCTTTTCCTTTCTTGATCATGAAACTGTCATGATTTTCTTTAAACAAATAGTAATACTTTATTTCCTGTGCACCTGCAAGGCAGTCTAACAATTGTCTTAAAAACTGATTTTTTAAAAATTTGTTTAAGTAAATCTATATGTTAATGTGCTATAGGCATGGAATGCAGTGAGGAGAGAAAGGAAAATCCAATTATTTTGAAAATTGGTGTCCAACGACTATTTCTTCATTTGTCAATTTCGAAGATTTTACCACACTAGTAGTCCGCCAGTGGGCAATATCTGCTGCTTAGGGTGGCCCTTCTGTGTGCCAGATATTGTGCCAGATGCCTGAGATCTAGGAGGAATATCATCATAATCCCTCAGACGTCAACAGCAAACATCAGGCCTCCTATACTGAACTTCGTCATCCTTGGGAGTTCAACTTCATTTACATTCCTCAAGTCTTTGGGCATTTTAAGTTTTCATAAGTTTTCATACCAGATACCCTTGTGTATCAGCTCTACTTTTAGCTTAATTTGTCTTTAAGTCAGAAATCCTAAAGGCAGAAAAGTGAAAAGACTAGCTGATGCAATTTGCCAGCACTACAGATTCCCAGAGAGCTGACTTCATGACTTCATTTGCAATACAATGCTCACTTATTAATTTGGCTGCCTGGATGTCCTTTCTTTTTCTCTTCTCAGCAATTGCTTCTCCATCCTACTGAACCGCCTTCACCACACCATCTACAAATACTCTGCACTTAGCATTTCACGTCTTCATTTTATTGCAAATATATGTCACATATCCGTTTCTTCAATTAGACTCTGTAGGAATAGCATATTATTTCCCTTAGTATCCGCCTGAGCACCTAGAAATTGAAATAAATGAGTGGATGAACGGTTGGCTGGGTGAGCGTACTGCAGTGTGATTCCAAAGCCTCCAACCTGCTCAAACCACAGCCCTTCATTCACACCGTGAGGCTGGAAAAAGTTAAATGTGACAACAGAACAGATGAGACCTCTATTTGTAATGCTGGCTTGTATCTTGCTGGTATTTTCTCCAATAAATGAACCTGTTGTGATTTCACTGCTTTGTGGCACCCTTAACAGCCTTTCAATACCTCTGTTTTAATGGCTCAAAGGAAGTTGTTACAATGTTTGCAATGAATGCAAATTATGGATCCATAATCCTGAGTGTCTCATAAAGAACCTCACTAAACAGTTATTGTACCTATACAATAGCATCTCTTATGAAATCCCAGTGAATCAGCTTTAAACAAAACCGCTGTCACCTAAGTCTGCAGTGTGAGATTTTATGAGAAACTCAACTAGCTTTTGTATTTTCTCCTCGCCAACACCCTGCATAATGGAAGGAAAAACAGACACAGAAAACAAGGCTGGGAAAAACTAGCATTTGCGATGAATAATGCTTACTTCACCAGACAGCAAAGACTTTTGGTTTACTCGGTCCAACTGATACTTTTTCTGGGGAGAAAATTACAGTCTCATGGAATCAAAAGCAACTACTGAGCCTGTTTGAAAATCTGCAACATATATTTTATATAATACATTCATATTGTTTTATATCTCAGAATTCACAAAACCCTTTCATATTCATATTATTCCATTTCATCATAATAGCCTAGTGACACTTGCTTTTTCTATTGTTGTCACGTTATGTTCCAGTAAACAGATTCAGAGAATGGGTTGCTCAGGGGATGTTATCTCCTCTTTGCAATGGTTCAGGCTGGAAACCTGCATGTCTTGTTATCTCCTTCTCTTACAGTTATTTGACATCAAATCAGTTACTCCTTTACTAAATTACTTTCATATTTGTCTCACTTTTATTGTCATTGTCTTAGACTTTGTCTGACACAATACCCAGCACATAGGCATTCTACGGATGGGAGACCAGCTACTGCATCTGGGTTTCTCTTAATCAGTCAAGTTGACACCTAAAATTACCCATCACAATCTTCTCTTGAGACTTCTAGCTGTCAAGATCAATGAGTCTGAGTATCTGTCAAGTGAGTGAGAGTTCTCTCAGGCTAGAAAGGTTACTGTAACCTCCCACTAGCTACTCGCCCCTAGCTTTAAAAATTACAGAAAAAATATACCCCTATCTCATTGACATGCGGGGCTTTTCAAAAGCTGCCACTGGCCTTTTTAGTGCCATCTCCTGCCATGTCCCTGGTGTTTATGATGTTCCATATATAAATGGGAACCAGTCCATTCCCCTGTTATGCACCATACTCTCATCTTTGCATCTATGCTGTTTTCATCGAGTAGAAACCAAACACCAGTCTAAATTGCTTCCTTGAAAGTTTCCCCAACTGTACCAGGCAAAGCTGGAAGATCCTTCCCTTGAAAGAATACTGACCGAGTACATTATCTCACTTTGTTTTATGTGTTTCTTACATAGCTATTTTACTCTAGAATTAAAATTCTTAAAAATTTCTCTTTTAAATCCCTTTTATCACTATCAATATAATGTTTGATAAGCATAAAGGTGGACTAATTCTTACATGTTAGGTGGAAAAGGATGATTGGACAAGGTCAAACATTGAATCCATCTCACTAAACCCTTTCTCAGGAAGCCATTCCTCCTCCATTTCATATTAGTTCTCTCCAGACCGTCTGATTCAACACTGGTCCCATGTGTCAGGAGGGCAGGAAAAGGATTAGTCCTAGTCAATCGAAGCATGATTTCCTCTCTTTTTAGTTTTAGGGATTACTTCTAAGACAGCTGGTCCAAAAAGGACCAAGCAGAGTCATCACATCAATTTTATTCTAGTGCATCAGAAACAGTCTCTGTTATCAGTGTTTGCCAGAGGAGGAAAAAACCAGTAGGATTGGTGGATAGATAGATAGATAGATAGATAGATAGATAGATAGATAGATAGATAGTCTAGACAGGGACATCTCCAGTTCAAATGACGTCTGGTCAGGAGTATTTGAAAGTCCTGTCAAAAATCTTCAGAATTTCAGCTACATGAGGCAATACATGTCTCTCTTTTTTTGTCTCAAGTTAGTTTAAGTTGTATTTCAGTCACTTGCAATAGAAGAAGCCTGGATTAATATGGTCCTAAGAATCAAAATTAATTAGTGAAATAGGTTCAAATCAGGTCATCCAACTCTATACAATGCTTCCTTGCCATCCAACTCTAGCATTTATTTTAACAAATTAGGGAGAAAATATTTAAAACACAGACCTGACCATTTAAATACTCCTGAACATTTCCTAAAAAGAAATCTTGCACGAGCTTGCTAAACATTTCAGGGAATTCAAAGAAATATAGACAAAAGAATAATTTAAAATGGCAAATGCTAATAGTCCTTTAATTATAAAAGCATCATTGCATGCTTCATAATAAAGCACAACTAATAAGGCAAAACAGGGATGCAGATTTTAACTGTCTCATCTTAAGCAAGAATAAATACCTGTTTAGCTACTGCAAAACAGAACAAGCAAAAGAAAGAAAACAAAACCACAAACCCGTTCTATGCTCGAGGGTGATTTCTGCTTTTCCTGCAGACTTTGCTGTCTATCACTATCAGAGGGTGGACGGGAATTTATGTGTATCATAAAATGCTGTCCGATGGGTAGTTTTATAAGATTTATATGCATACATTAAGTCACCCTGTCCTTTGCCATGTACCTCCAATAAACCTTGTGGGTCTCCCTCATCATTTCATGCCAAATGAAAAGTGGTAATATTACCAGATTTGTGGTTAATTATCATGAAATATGACTCCTAATGATTTAACAACTTTGTTAAGAAGCCATGGTAACAGGAAGCACAATGCTGGAAAACATCATTAAAACTATCATTTATCCGTGACATTTACATTTTGTTAACAGTCAAAAAAAGTTAATTGACAAAGGATATCTATACAATATTTATTGAGAAAATAGCTCTCTCTTGCTGCTAGTTTAGCATGTTAAGGTTTTATTTATAGGATCTAACTTTCCCTATTCTTTTTCATAACCTTGAAAGTGAGTTATGTTTCCTTCCCTGTATCTTGAATTATGGGGAAATAACCCTCCCTTGACAAAGGAGCTCTCGGACGATGAAAGAATTGCTCACATTCCTTTTCTCTGATGAGCAAATGTGCTGTAGGAAGATGTTCTAGAACTGCACAGGTTTTAACTAGGGAAATTCCACTTCACTTCTCTTGTTTTTCTAAATAGAAAGAGCTTTCCCAGGGGGTTGGCTGTAATTCTCTTACATGTATTTCTTAGCCATAACTATCTTCAAAATATTTCTGGGTTTTTCAATTCTATCAAAAAATTATAGTGCCACCACTAGCTTCTGAAGGACATAAAATATTACAGATTCACTTTGCCATCAGGATCCAGATTTAAAAAGTTTTACTCAATCCTTTGTCTAGTTATATTGATTTCAAGGGGATGAACTTCATCTGCTTCGTTAGATGAAATATACTATTTACTAAAAAAAACCCACCCTACTTCGTCCTATTATAATAAATAGCACCTATCCCACTTTCCAGCCTACTCACCCAGTTTCAGATGTTCAGAACCTTCACCTCCATCTGTGGGTAAAACACACCCTATCTTCACTACTTTGTTCCTTCTAGGATCCCTCCCCTCTATGAGAATGTAAGTTTACTGAGGACAGGCATTGTCTTTGTGTGCATTCCAGTCTTTAGAACAGAGTCCAACATACAATTACTTCATAAAAAATGTTTACAGAATGTATTATCTTATAAACCTGAAGAATCTTATAATCCTATCTTTTTTTTTTTTTTCTGTGTAGTTCTCTATTCAGAAAGCATGGTACAGAGTTTATACCATATTTGTAAGTCAATTTCCTGGTAACTCCATTCTGAACATGAGTTTCAAACAGCATACTGACAGAGCTCCAACATACTGCTCTTTGTGTTTTTTAAGTTAAATGTCTTTTCCCTTTTCAATCCACAATTTTCATGCCCTTTTCTAGAAACCCAGGAGAACTTCTCTTCTTCTTTTTCCTCAAATTTGATAAACTCCTAGCCTTCCTTCTTCATTTCCTTTTCTGTCCATATTTTAAAATGTAGTTGAATTTAACATTGTTTTCTAAGCAAAAATATTCCTCATTATGGAGGTAAAGGGGGTGAAAAGGGGATAGCAACCGTGTTGGAAATTATATTTTTAAATTTTTATTTTAAAAGTAAAAGAACAAAAACACTAACAAACATACACACAGTAGCACAAGAGCAGTGCAACAAGCGAACTACAGATGAGTTGGCAGGGAATCAACAATGGTTGTTGTATTACACATAGGTAGCTTCAAAGTGTATACTCAGGACAATACAAATAGACATACAAGATTGATCGAACAACTTATCATTGATTGTTTTCCACATCAAAATTACATGAGACAATAGTGCAACCATGTCAGCCATCCTGCATATACATACTTACCTACACAGCTATCCCCCTCTTCCTCCTCTCCTTCCCTTCATCCCGATTGCTCTCTACCCTTGAGCAGTCTCCCTTCATACCTTCTGATCTATATTCTCATCTCCAGGTTCCTACACTAATGATACTATATGCTGTTTGCACATGCACATCTGGTTTACCTCACTTATGAGTATGGTCTCTAATTGTGACCATTTGCCTATAAAAGCCCCTAGATTGTCTTTCTTTACAGATGAATAATATTCCATTGTGTAAAAATGCCACAGTTTTTTAATCCAGTCCTCTGTGGATGGACGTTTGGGTTGTTTCCACGATTTAGCTATTACAAATTGTGCTGCTATAAACATGGGTCCACATATATCACAGTGATATGCTGTTTTCAGATCTTCTGGGAATATACACAGAAGGAGGATAGCTGGGTTGAGTGGGAACTCTAGACCTAGTTTGCTGAGGAATCACCAAACTGATTTCCACAGTGGTTTCACCAGTCTGCATTCCCACCAGCAGTGCAGAAGAGTTCCTATTTCTCCACAGCCTCGCCAGCATTTGTTATTGGACGATTTCTTGATGCTGGCCAATCTTACTGGGGTGAGAGGATATCTCAATGTTGTTTTTATTTGCATTTCTCGAATGACTAAGGATGTGGAACATTTTCTCATGTATTTATTTGCCATTTGTATTTCTTTGTCTGAGAATTGTGTATTCATCTCAGATGCCCATTTCTGGATTGGGTCTTTGAATTTAGATGGGTTCATGTTTTTTAATTCTTTGTATGTTCTAGATAGAAGGCCTTTGTCCAAGGGACAGCCAGTTAGGATTTTTTCCCAATCTGTGGGTTTTCTTTTTACTCTGCTGTTGATTTCTTTAGATGTGCAAAAACTTTTCAGTAAAATGAGGTCCCAGTCATTGATTTTTTTGAAGCGTTTCCCTTGCAGTTTCATTTTTGTTCATGAACTCTCTGCCTACTCCTATGTCTTCAAGATTTTTACCTACTTTCTCCTCCAATAGGTTTATTGTTTCTGTTTTAATATTGAGATCTGCGATCCATTTTGACTTGAGTTTGATGCATGGTGATAGACTTGGGTCTATTTTCAGTCTTCGGCAAGTGGCAAGACAATTTTTCGTGCTGGAAATTTTAGAATAGTCTTTGAAAGGTGGAGAAAATAAATAGGAATTATTCTTATTAATAACTGTCACATATATATATATATATGTGTGTGTGTGTGTGTGTGTATATATATATATATATATATATATATATATATATATATATGTGTGTGAATAAATGACCCTGAAGTAAAAACATACCTTAATACCTTAAAAGGGTAAAAACATGGAACCAGAGAGAGGCAACTCTCATTAAAGGAAATTGTTTCTAAACAGAATACATCAGCAAATGATAGCATCATAAATGCATGACCAGTGCCCTATGCTGAAACTCACTGATGCACAGATGCCATCCTTAAAGCTACTTAATTTAGGATTTTTAGGGCTTTGGTTAAATATCTTTGACCAATGTAGGTTCCAGCTAGTGATGTGTTAAGGAGGTGAAATATGCATCATTTCATGAATTCTGGAGAATTGCATCACTGTGCTTAGAATCAATAATTAATGTCAACCTGGCCAACAATGTTCATCAATAAGATTTGAAAGTTAGTATTAAAGTATAATTTTTAAGAAGTTGAACACACTGCTCTCATACAAATGCAAAGTGAGCATGTGTCAAGAGTGTTTGTTTGTTTGTTTGTTTGAGACAGTATCCCCTTAGTTAAGGCAGACGGGCCTTAAACTCACTTGTGTAGCCCAGGCTGGCCTCGAACTCCGGGTGATCCTCCTACCTCAGTCTCTTAGCTGCTGGGGTTACAAGTATGTGCCACCATGCCTAGCTCAAGGGCTTATTTGACTCACTGATAATCGAAATAGTATGAAGACAAAGTTGGTTCAAAGAATATTTGGTAGACTGAGAATATATTGGTCCTGAAACAAGTGGAATTAGATTTCCAGGAGAGAGACAAAACTGGTTATTATTATAATGGACAATTAGACATAATCTGAGGTTATCTTTTCTGGAAGACACATTTCATGTATATTTCTGTTTAACAAGAATCATTCGTAACAACTATCAATTGTTCACAAGCCAATATTTATCTGCAGCAAGACATAAAATATCATAAAAAACAAAAGTCTTCTGCATACCTACAGAGAATAAAATTACCCTTGGGTAGGCCTGTGATATAACCCAGTACAACACTGAAAGAATGAGCAGTCATACTTTTAAGCTCTTCTGTATTATACAGCCTCTGTATTGATTACTGATGGACAGACTGAGTCAAAAGCCCACTTTTAACTCATTTACCAGCAAAATAAGTGCGACTTCCTGGTTAAAGAAGTTGTGTTTAATCTTGAATAATGGGTGAACAATTTGAATATCATTTAATAAGTTCCTGTAAGATGGACCAGTGTTTCTCCAACTTAGATGGTTAAAATCCCCTATGGTCTTGTTAAAATGCAGATTCTAATTCAGGAGCTTTAGGTTGGGGTTGAAATCATACATTTCTAAGAAGCTCTTTGGTGACTGTGGTGCTACATTGAAAAACAGTAGTCTAATATGAAGGAATTCCACCTGGGTTAGATTTCTGGCTGTGTGCTTTGGTGTATGTGATTTAAATTCTCTAAGCTTCAGACACGGGAAGGAAAGAAGGGAGGGAGGGAAGGAGGGAGGGAAGGAGGGAGGGAAGGAGGGAGGGAAGGAAGACGAAGCAAGTGAGATGGTGGAGAGGGAAGAAAATGAGAGTAATGGAGGAGGAAAGTGCGGGAAATAGCAGATCAAATAATGAGAGACTCTGATCTGCTCTGACTTGAAACCTGGATTTCTGTTTACTTTTATAATTTGTCAAGGTCATTCTACAAATTAGAGAATTGGGCAGAAATAAGCAGAGTGGGATTTAATAAGGAAGGGTGTTTGGGAAGAAAACTAAATAGAGTGTATCAATAAAACCCCAGGAATGGCAACAAATGTATATATACACAAGGTAGAATAAAAGGCCTCAGGGTCCCAGTGATAGCAAGCTCTATTGAAATGCTACAGTGATGCTATAGTTATAAAATATATCCTACCTCTGGGATATTTAACAAAGCACACATTAAATTCTGGGACAAGGGTTTTTTGCCTCTGCATTTGGACTGGAAATTAACTGTGGCAGATGTAGGGGTAGGTCATTAGGACAGAGAGGAGGGAGACGGGTTTTCATCCTGAGAATGAGACTAAAGGCATGCCTGACCCAACTTCGGGGACCATCTATCCCTACCTGAAGGGGGACAGTCTGCCATCTCCCACCCTGATGGATCCGACAGAAACACTGAATGGGATTCAGTAGCAAAACGATGTTTACACAGACCTTGGCAGGAGCCCCACGTCTAAGTCTTTACCCCTTTTACTTTTTATTGGTCCTGTGTCTTTGGGTGCTTGAAGCTCTCAAAGCCTCAAGTTCTTTATATGTATGAAATGAAGGAAATAACATCTTCCTTTCAGAGAGTAGTAAATGTCAGAAATAAGTAGGGAAGTTACCTAGAACAGTGTAGGTTCTTTATAAATGGGGACAGATATTATTACACTAATTTGTGAGCAGTGTTTCAATCAGAGGGACTGAGTTTCCTATGCTATGTACAGTGGGTGTCCTTTAAGACTTTCTAAAATGACCATAGGGTCAGTGACTCCTACTAACCAGGCATCACAGGTGAGCCATCATACTGGCCCAGGCGTGGGTTCTTCCCCAAACTCATAATACTGGCAACCAAATATGCATTGCTAATTTTCAAAGGAGGGGTGGTATTCTATAAACACTGATGATCTCCTTACCTCTGCTCCTCCAAGCCCACCAGCTCCTTCATTTCTGCTTTCGCTAACAGAATTTTAACAGCCGGACACTTACAGGTTATTTCATTGGTCTTCATCAGGTATCAAATTCATTCAAGATTTGTATTAAATAAAGATTTGTATTCTAAAACACTTTTACTCTGAGAGCCCTTACCTTGGACCCTGTGCTTACCCTAGTGTTCTGCAGATTTCTTCCTAAATGTGACAAGTTGCCCGAGATGCTCTGCTCTCCCTTTCCTCTCCGGATACATTGCTGTGCACTTGAAGTGCACATTAAAAGGTAATATCCATGATGAAATTGAGTTCTGTTTCCTTCAGTGATAATAAAGGGAGTTTAAATTTTTTGCCTAAAACCTGCAATAAGTAGTTAATGGAAACTTCCTTCCTTGAAGGCAGGAGGTATGAGAGACTTTAAAAAGTATTTTCTTCTATGCCATTAATGACCTACATTTGGACCTTCTACTGGGTACAGAAGACCTCTGAATACTCCTGAGAAACACACATGAACAGAAAGGTCATGGCATTTTGAACCCTCATGTCGGCTCTTTCTTAATTACCCATGTGACCTTTGACGAGGCATCTCAGAGAACACCTGGGATGCCCAGCAGCATGGGACCACCTGCCCAGCTGCTTCCTGCAGGTGCCTGCCCACCTGCCCACCTGCCTAGCAAGGACTCCCAACACCTCAGACGGGAGAGTCAGAGTTGCGGCCTGATTTAAAAATCAGTAATTCTGATTAATTATATGTTATTGATGCTATTGATGGTCCATTTTTTACACAGTGATTAATAATGTAAACCCAGTTTCTATAGATATAACACTGCACTGTTCTATTCAAACTTCATTTGAACAAGCCAGTGAGGAACTGATCAAAAAAAAGGAAAACATAAGTTTAAAGCACAAGCTGAGTTCAATTCCTGGTACCAAAAAACCAAGTTCAGGTAGCAATTCACAGGTATAATTTTCTTTTCTCCTGGGAATTATTCACTTGAATTATCTGAGAACATTCTTCTATTGGGATGGCTTAAAATTCATTCTTTCCCCAAGCTTTAATTAATAATGCTTGCTATCAGTGAAGATGATAATGACAAATAGTAATCTTATTTAATCCAGTGCAAAAACCCTGCCAAATGCAAGGCAGAGGGGGTAGATAAGGCTGAAAAAATTTATTTTTTATATATAAAATTAGGACACAACCACTTAGAGCACCCTGAACGTATCCTCCTCAATAATCATAACTTTCAATAAAACAATTTTATTTTGGAGAAAATTGAATTATGTTTATCTTTTTCAAAAACAATGAGCTCATAAAGGCAGGGACTATGTCCGTGTCACTCACCCTTTTAGCTCAGCGCAGACATGTACCTGACATGTAGTAGGTGTTCATTACGACATGAATGAATGAAACTTCCTCGCCGCAGCTCAAGTCACAACCTCGGAGACACGTGGGGAAGAATTAGAATATCGAAGTCCTTCACACCAGAGGACGTGAACTGTCTCATTGGCAACTTCATGTACACTTGTTAAATGGAAGCATTAGAGAAATAGGAAGGGAAAACAGAGTACCCAGCAGTATCATCGTTTCTAGAGTAGAAACTTGGAGGTAGATCAAAATCACTTTAGCAGGCCAGGGGCAGGATTACATGCCTGTAATCCCAGCACTTGGTGGGATTGAGGCAGGAGGATCACTACGAGTTTGAGGTCAGCCTTGGTTACACAGTTCAAAGTCAGCCTGGACTACTTTTGTGAGACCCTGACTAAAATAAAAAAGTCACTTTAGTAGAGGAATAAGTTCAGAGATGTCTCAAGACCAGTTCAATATGCCTGCCGTTTCTGAAGAATAACTCAGCCCCAGTGCACTTGGCCAGGGAGCTCTAAGAAGCTGAAGTACTGGGCTCAGAGCACAGTCTGCGTCAAGCCAGACACTTCTACTTCTTCTTTTGTCAAAGAAATGAAACTGTAACTCCAAATGGGCTCTCACTCTATTACAAGCAGATCTTGATGGTTTATTCCAAACTTACCATTTCCAAAAATACAACAGCAACTCTGTCCCACTCTCCTGCATATGTCAGTTCCTCAGGTAATAAACACCCTTGGCTAGGGTGCTTCATTCAGCCTGTAGAACTGTCTTAGGTCACTTCTCCCTCACTGGAAGGGTAAACTCCTGCAGTTGTTTATAACAGCCCCTGCTTATTTAGTGTTTATGGATTAACCTATCACTCTGAAAGTACTTGGCATACATTATCTTCAATTGTCACAATCTAAACAGATAGGCATTAATATTCTTACCTCATAGATAAGGAACCAAAGTTCAGAGCAGTCAAATGAATTCTCCCTAGTTGTAGCTATCAGATGAGAAGGCAGCATTGGAATATGCTTTTTGTCACTCTTTCAGAAGAAGAAAGAATGACGCCATTTACTGTAAACTATGTCCTTAAGAGCACAGTATTCAACTGCCAGAGCCAGTAACGGGACCCAAAACTTTACATACCAGAGGGACACTCCGTCCCTTCAGCTATCTGTACGGTCCCTTTCACCTCTAAGGTCCTCCAGAGAAGTTTCTTCCTCATCCTGAGGTCTTTTATGCCTTTTCTAACAAAGCTAAACTCTCCCCTTCTTTGTTGGCTTTCCTTTTCTTTGCGATTCACTGTAGAGAAGGCATTGGCTCAAATGGGAACATTTAAGGTTTAGACTCTCAGACAGTGTATTAGATTTCTTTCAAGTGATTTCAAGGTCAAGGGAACAAAAAGAGAAAATACAAAATCTTACCAGAAAAGCCATGAAGTCTAGGCTAACTAGGATGGGGCTAGTGGGAGGCAGAGGAAAGGTACATTGGATAGGAAAGATGATTGGCTACTGCAAACACTATTCTATGTAAAATGTACTTTATTTCCAAGCACATTACATAGTTTTATTCTCCAAATTGGAAATGATAACTGCCCTTCCAATGACCTGGAAATGATAGATTCCACATTCCAAATTCTGTACTGGATTCAAAAGATAACGTGTTCATTCTATACCTTCACGACCATGAGTTCCCATTATTCACAGGGTAAATGTAAATGAGTACACACAGTGCTGAAGAGAAACAACAGACGACATGTGTGTGTCTATGTGAAAGTCTTTATAAATTGATTATCATAAATGTAAAAAAGCTCAAAAACCAGTTTGCTTCTAATTAAGTCATGACAGAAACCCACTGACCTTATAAATTAAAATAATTTCCCCCTACATGTGTCTTTTGAATGACTTCCAAGGAAACAGTCTTTTATAAAACACAATTCCAATTATGATTTGAGCAAATAAGTCTACTATTCTGTTTGATATACACCAGGAGGTGGGTGGGGAAGACTTTGGGAAACTTTCCAATATTTTTGTGAAAAATCTTTTAAAAAATACAAAGAATTACGAAATGCTAATACTTTGGGCAGTACTATATTCTCAAAATAGAAGTTTATTTTAAAACCACAGATAGTTTTGTACATCCATGCACAATTTTCAGATTTCCTTTTCTCAGCACGTAATTATTTTTCTAATTAACTAATTAGACATTTTAGCAAGCTTGAAGACTGCAAAGGTTAAACCCATAACTGTTTAATGGTTACTGTTACTGAAAAAAATGGTGCTAATAAGAGTTCAGTTCTCAAACATGTTTTTCTTTTTTTTTTTTTTTGAAGAATATAATTTTGTGTTAAGCAGTGCTTCATTATAAATGTTAGGGGTGGGCGGAGTGGGAACAGATCCCAGGTCTCTACTTTGAAATCTAGAATTTTATAGATGAAAGTGTAGTATTTCCACTTACTGTGTTTCTGTAACGAAAGCTTCCCTGTCAACCACATGCTGTAGCATGGTTCCTTAGCTGCTCTGCATGCGCTCACTCACACTGGGCTGTTGCTGGTCTTGGGGTCATAGATGAATGAAAGAAGGGGAGGTAGATAGACTATTTGGTTCTGGAGAAATTTTGTATTCACCTATTTTCGTGTTTATTCATTCTTGCATCAAATTAATCATTCTTTCAAAAATATTTATTGAGCCCATTCTACATGCTGGGAAAAGAGCTAGGCACATTATCATATGGTACATTTGTTCAGCACCCAGTAAATATTTGTTGAACTCTTATTATATGCCAGTGCTAGATTAGAAAGTGGAACATTGCACAGACATGGCTTTTGACCTCATCCAGGTTCTCTATTGTTCTGAGGTGGGCTGGGGCTTGCTACTATCTGAAGGATTGTGTTGCCCCTAAATTAATATGTGAAAACCTAAATATCAAGGTGATGGTATTAGAAGGTGGGGGTCTGAGAAACTATTAGGTCAAAAGTTGGAGCCCTTATAAATTCAGCTCTTATTAAAAAGACTCCAGAGAACTATTTTGTCCCTTCTACCAGGTGAGGACACAGAAACAAAATGCCTTCTTTGAGCCAGACAGTGGTTCTTCACAATATGCCAAGTCTACTGTCACCTTACTTTCGGATCTCCTGGTCTCCAGGATTATGAGAAGTAAATTTCTGTTGTTGATAAGCATCTAGTTAATAGTATTCTGTTATAATAGCCAAATGGACAGAGACAGAAATTAGTCAGTTGAGGTCTAAATTTTGTGGGGCTTAGTATAATTTTGTAAGTCCTGTTTACCAAAAAAAAAAAATGACACAGAAATTGATGTATGAGTTATGAAACCTTAGAGCTGAAGCTTTATTACCTTTCAGGGAATCTTCTTTCTCTGGGCCTCTGTGTGCTGGTGATCTATTTCATCGTCTACTTGGGTGGCTCCTAACTGGTGGGCCTCTAACCATTGGAAATTTGTTTCTTTTGAGACTTAAAAAGCATTTAAACCTCCCAGAGTCTTAATAAATGCAAATTCTCCTAAATGAGATTACAGCTTAAGGTGTTATTATCTCACAGGGGGCTTAATAGGTGTCAAATAAATATTGAATTAATTATTTGATTAAAGGGATAAATGGAAACCTTGTTAGCAAGGCAGGGAGTAGAAAAGTGTAGGGCAGGGAGGTTTGGGGGACATTAACTAAAAAAAGAATTATTGAGAAGACAGGTGCATTTGAACTAGGACTTGCCTTCCTCACAATCCCTTTAGAGTCTGCCTTCCTAAGATGACAAAGTTGCATCACAAATGCAGTAATCATAATTGCAGCTGCTGCAGCAAATCCTACAGGGGAGGAGGGTGGCCCCAGAGCATATAAATAAATTTCCACTGGGAACAATTTATAGAACAGATCGTTTCCCTGATTATCCATTCTTAACTATAATCTCACCCCATAGAATTCCCTCAATGGCCAAACAGCATTTATCAGTAGTTAGCCACTTTGCCTCATGTGTATTTGAAATTTTTGTTTCTTAGCTAAAAACAGTATGTTTTTTAGCCATAAGGCAGCCCCAGTGAGAGGATTGGGTCAAGGGAAAGAGGGGAGTGGGTGCTGACCTCTAAGGAATGGGGGAATAGAAGGCCAGGGGCAGATGGGAGGGGGCCACCTCCCCAGGGAGTCTTGCTGGAGTGTAGGAGAGAAAG
The DNA here is from genome assembly GCA_004027595.1 of Dinomys branickii. Taxonomy (NCBI): domain Eukaryota; kingdom Metazoa; phylum Chordata; class Mammalia; order Rodentia; family Dinomyidae; genus Dinomys; species Dinomys branickii. Next base: position 9,374 of record PVLD010003561.1, on the reverse strand, counting down.
CAGCCTGAGGCACCCTGGACTGGCTGGACTGACCATGCACACATGGCCGGACACTGTGTAAGTGGGGGTCATGATCATGTATCCTATATCCTCCAGGAAGACTACAACACTGAACATCTTTTTAACTGACTGTGACTTTATGTTGGACCAATGGAGAATGGAGAAAGCAGTCTAACAAAATAATGTCAAGACATATAACAAGCTCCCATTGTTGTAGGCAACTGAGTTAGATAGAAATGTTACAGGCAGTGAGACAGGGCCCGGCCCTCAACGGAGCCAGTGGGGAAGAGATACCTTGCAACTGTGGGAGACACAGGCACCTCCAGCTGTGGGCCAGACCTCAAGACAAAAGATAAAGCCCATGCACCCACATACTTCCCTAAGGATAACCGTCAGCGATTGATATTCCAAATAGGCCTCTATCACCTTGAAAAAGCCAGGAAGAGTCACTGACTCAACTCCCTACAGGAAAAGCCCCTGCTATGTATTCACGCCCACTTTCTACATGATTTCCTTCCCCATTTGATCCTGATTTAATCAACTTTACCGGAGCAATTACACTTGTAGTCTTATTGGGTGATCATAGTTTTGTCCCACCTCATGCCCACTTTGCGATTTCTCATGTTTCCCACCTTGGACCTGCCTCACATCATGGATTTGCTCTATAAAAATCCCTTAAAAAGGCAGATTCCTTGGCAATCCCTTCTGTCTCTCTCTCAGACAGAAGCTTTCTTTCCCCCAAATAAATATATACTGCTCTTAACTTCCCTTGTTCTTAAAATTCATGCTTTGATTTAGAGAACACGAACTTAGACCAGATATCTAGAAGCTTGGGAATTTCTTTCCCTTATATCCCCATCTGAAACAGACATTTGGTGCAGAGGATTTAGAATGAATATTGGTAAAAATTTTGCCCTCTATTCAGAACAGTCTCATGGAAATCTTTTGACTCTGGAATTTGAAGAAGGCTACTTCAGTTGGCACGCCTGTTCTGAAGAGACAAAAAGAAGGAAGAATATAAAGTGAATTTGATTATGGTTGCTGCTTTCTATTTCCTGAATCTGGAGGGAAGGCGTCTTTCCTCCCTGTGGAGGTCATGGGTGGCCACTCCGGCTGCCGTGTCGGCCGTGACTCAGAGACGCGCATCGTCACTCACTCACTTGTTCATCACAGCCCCCATTGATCCGTAACTCGTAAGAACCCCACGTTAGTACTGCCTTGTCTCTATGCTGACGCAAAGCAGCACAAGTGAAAGTCAGTGACAAGGGAAGCGAGAGACGGAGAGAGAAGGAAGACAATTACAACTTATTTTTTAATAAAATTTTAATTTGGAGGTGTTCCAATTTTTAAATGAGATTTCTTAAGAGATACTATCAGGATCATCAGTTTCAACCATCATCTTATATACCATTCTTCTTTCCTCTGCTATAAATCTCTAAAATCCTAACACAATTCTGGGATACCTCCAAATGAAACAAAGCAAATCAAATCTAAATTTAAACTCTCCTTTCTCTCTTTAAAGCTCTGCTTCTCTTTTGGCCTCCTCCCTAATGTCACACCTACTGAGAGAAGTCCTTACTTTTCCTGTTTATCTCCAAATCTGCATAAAAAAAGCCTGAAGATGTTCTGGGGAGTGTGTAAGGAAGAAGAGGGAAGTATTTCTACCTCAGGGTTGGATCAGAGACTGGGACTTCCTAAGCGGATGTCTGACACCATCTTTTGTTCACTCCGAGTACCAGACAAAAGGGTTTGAGACCTGTTTTGTTCCAGGCACCCTGCCAAGTTGAGGACACAAAGAGTGCCAGGGCACTGTCCCTGCCTTCCAGAAATTGAGCAATATGGTATAAAAGGTGGAGAAGGGAGTAGCAAATTGCAATCCCCATGATGAGTACCCTTCCCTGTATGAGCACAGGCCTCTAGGGAACCCTGGCTGTGGGGGAGAGGTGAGTTCTGGTATCACCTAAGGAAGGCTTATGGAAGCCCTGGTCTTTGGAGCAATCTTATCAGGGGTGAGCTAGGTCAGAGTGGGCTTGCAGTGCGGAGACAGATGAAATGACAGTTTTGCAGGCAGACTTGTTAGGGACTCAGAGGATACATAGATTTCCTCTGTAGCTCATGCATCCAGTTGTCTCACAGCTATTCCACACACTGTGACTTATCCCCTGGCTGTGTCTGCTCCTCCTTGTTTAATACAGACTGTTAGAACAATGGCTGCTAACCCACAAGAACTATGCTTCTCTCTCCCCACTACAGCCTGTGAGCATGCTAGAGGCTCCACTGAGCAATCCATGCCTTCCAGAATAAGATAGATTAGGTTGTGGCAAAAGCTGGCTGGAGAAGTAAGTATGACCTGTTAACTACAAGGTTTCAGATACATGAACAGGACAGTTCCCAAAGCCTTGCACATGGACTTCTCTGCAGAACTCAAGCAGGCTTTCAATAAGATGAGCCGGATCTGACATCATCTTGAGGATTGAGATCCTAGCAGCCCCTCTCAGGACCCAAGTGGATAAGGTCTCATGGGTTCCCTAGAGATTTGTGCCACCTAAAAGGAGAGGCAAGCCACAAAGAACCTGCTGTCCTAACTTTTCATCTTACTTCACGCTGTTTCCCAGGTACAGCATGTACTTCTACCTTTGCGCTTACTCTCTTTCTCCACGTACTCCCCACAAACTGGCTCTGCAGAGCCAGTTTCTCTCCCACTCTTCACTCCCACTTTCATGAATACATTTTGCCACTTCTCTTTGCTCATTTCATTCAATTCTTTGCTGATGAGAAGAACCCAAAATTCAGCCCCAGGAGAGCCAAGAAACCCTGATCCTGGTAACCTTTACTTAGTGAGCCACAGTTTTGAAGCAAGCTCCCCAGTAACAAGAATAGGGCCTTGTAGTGGATTACAACTGGTGGTCAACATGTAACACCCAGCTGAACTGAGTAAGCGTGGTGCTGGGTGTGGGAGGCCCGCCTGGGGATTGTTGCCAGCAGCATAAGAGGCAGAACTGGAAAAGAAATGAGGCTGTTGGGAGCTCTTCGTTCTTTTGGAGGAGCTTGTCGTGCTGGCTTTCCTGATGAACTTGGCTGTTTTCATCCTCCAAGGAGCTCAGTAATTTGTTGGCACTGAGAATAGCTTCAGTTTACTTTGGCTGAGCTCTGCTCCTCACTCAGCATCGCTTCCTGGGTCCGGAGGGGAAGAAGGTGCACAGCGCAGTCTCCTGAAGAAGCTCGCTGCATTGGCTTTCCTGATGGGAACTCAGCTGTCTTCACTATTGGAGGAGCTCGGGACCTCCATGTTGCTGAGGATGGCTGTGGTACTTTTCAGGGGAGCTCTGGTTCTTACCTTGAGCATCGCTTCCTGGCTCCAGTGTAGATCCCTCAGCCTGCTAGCACAGACGCTTCAGCCCATCGGTACAGACTTCCTAGATTCCACCACTGACCACTGGGCCTTCCCAGTGCAGATCCATGCAACAGGCCTGCATGAGATATTGTTATGGGCTCTGCATCTCCAGTTAGACACGTGGAAGGTATTGCGATGAGCTCTAGGTCTTCAGCTGGACTCATGCAGGACACTGCTGTGGGATCCAGACATTTGGCTAGATTCCTTGGTGTTAGTGTATGGAAAGACTTTCTGCACTCTCTTGTACATCATTCTTTGGGTGACTATTATAAATAATCTTGCAAAATGTGTGTCCTATATTATATTGTTCCCCTTGCAAAAAAAAAAAAAAAAAACAAATCAACACAGGGCTTGTGCTTAGGATGTTGAGTTAACTTCTTCCAGTTTGGAGAAGACAGTAATGGGAGACAATGTCACTGGAATAACTGAGACTAAAGGTTTACAGCAGCTCTTGAAAGCTACCTTCAGGATTTAGGTTTTGCTCAAGACAGTGACATGGCACAGAAGCACAGAAGATTTTTTTTTTTTTTTGCGGTACTGGGGATCGAACTCAGGACCCTGCGCTTGCTAGGCAGGTGCTTATTCCACTGAGCTATATCCCCAGCCCTCAAGACAGTGACATGGGATTGAACTTTTTTTTCTTATCTGAGACAGGGTTTCACTGGGTGTCCAGGTTGGCCTTGAGTTCATTTTGTAGCCCAGGCTGGCCTCAAACTCAGCAATCCTCCTGCCTCAGCCTTCCATGTGCTGGGATTATAGGCGTGCACCACCTTGCCCGGCATTAGTGCTTTCAGCAGGGGGTGTGTCGGGAATCGAATGCATGACTATGGCACTGAGTTATATCCCCCGCCCCAAGAACTGCAATTTAGAAGATGGTGATTGAGAGAATGGATTGGAGAGGAAGAGAAATGGAAATAAGGAGAATATTTAAGGGATAACTGCCACTCAGCAAGCGAAAGAGGATGCGCGCTGGGACTCTGGCTGAGGCCCGCTAACACTTGCTTAGTGGGAGTCTCAACCTCTCTTTCCTAACAAGATGATCACTCCTCCGTCAGAACACTAGGCAGAGCCATTTGTATCATCGGCACAATGAATGTCACAGAAACAGTACTCAGTTCATTACTTACAATTGAAGTGTTTTGGAAACAGCCATGGCCTGGGCTGTATTTAAGTGAGGGATGGTGCTAGTCTGTACTGACTTCAAAATCTGAGGAAGAAAACTTGTATCTTTTCTCTCCCTATGCAATTAGTTATAAAACATTGCTTCTAACAACAACAATTTTCAAATGACCATTTAGGGTTGTGCTTGTTATTATTTACAATTCTGGTATATGAATTTTTTTTTAAGTTTATTAGGGGTCATTTGAAAAACGAACCACATTTTCCAATCTGCCACCATCTGGGTGAAGGATGCATGCATTCACAATTAAAGTCTTAAAGCAAAGATGGATGTTATGAAGTATTTTGAAACCTGATAGCATTACCCTATTATTTTCTTCCATTATTCTCACTAACAAAGCCTTTGAACATGCAAGTAACACACTCAGAGAATGTTAGCAGATGCTAAAATACCTTATTAGCTGATTTATTAGGCTACTGAGGGTCATTTTTTGAAATACAGGAAAAGAAATCCAGACACAACAGAAGTTAAAGAAATTAGAATCAACCTTTGGAACAATGGTAGCTAGTAACTTTTTTCTTTGTGTTAACATACCAACCTAATTCAAAACAGAGCAATGTCTGTGCAAATTGTTATAGCAGTTTATTTTCTTTTCAGTGAGAGAAAGTTCAGAAAAAGTGTGAAAGTAAAAAGAAAAGAAAGCAAAGGAAGAAATAGGAATGCACATGCAGGAAAAGTACAGTCAGCACATTTGCAGTAAATACAAATTTTACAGGAATACTCTTGTAGTTTGTCCCTCTTTAGCTCTGCTGTTAAGATACAACTTTATTTCTGCATGCAACAAAGTTATGTAGAAAAAAATTGCTGCGTGATAACATCTTCATCTACACATGTGGGAAAAAAAGCCTAAATTGTCCTTCCAAAAAAGAGACACTTGTTGCTTATATAATGTAGGATGGGTAACCGTGGCCGACTTTGAGGAGCACAAGGGAGATCCCACCCAAAATGTCCACATTCAAAGGCTGAAATTTGTCATACAAAATGTCCACATTCAAAGGCTGAAATTTGTCATACTTTCCTTTGGGAAATACATTTTCCTTTCCAGGGTCCTGTTTTGAAGTAACTTACAAATAGCCCTGGAAAGTGAACGGGAGCAAGTCACTCCTCATCCAGCGCTGCTGTGGAATGGAGCCGCATTCATTGGGGGCACTTAACATGGAGTATGGCGGTGATGCTGAAGCGGGTGGCAGCTGAACCTCTGAACCAGGCTGCAAACAGAGCCTACCAGCGCCATGAAGTCTCAAGAAACAGTTTTTGATGACCTCTGCTGAACTTCTGTGCAACCGACCCCTTCTAAACTTCCAGAGCAAGAGACTGTCTCCAGCCTTTTTTCTCCCATAAACTAGCCTAACTTTTGTCAGCTCTACTGATAATTCCTAACTAAGAAATAATGTAATTACCAACGCCCATTGCAATGTGAAGCTACAAATACAGCCACCAGTTTGTAACACCTTGAAGAATATTTTTGAGCCTGCTCGTATCTGTATTTTCCTAGATTGTAACACTATTTAGCCCTAAATAAACGTAATTGCCTTTATTCTCAACTAGTTTGATTTTATTCTTGATGGACAGTATAAATGTGATTGTAAGATCTCCTTAGGACAGGTAGGAGAAAACAGACTGAGAAAACTGGGGCCAGATATCGATGAGAAGAGGGTGTTTGAAAGAAAAAAATAATCTAAGTAAACCCTGTTGCTTCACTTGCTCTCAGTTGCCTTAAAACTCACTAATTCTGGAGGTCACCCAGGTAGGTCACATACTATAGATCTCCCAGTATCTTTGCTGCAGATACACCCCTGCTCGGTGAGTGATAGTGACAATTACCCGGGCTCCTTTTCGGAGGCTTCAAGGCTGCTTTTGCTGAAAATACTGACTTCACTTGTCTTTCAAATGTCCAATGGGGTGACTTGCAGAAATAAAAAGGCTTGACATCTCGGTTTCCGTATTGCACCTGTCTCCTCTGCAGCCTTAACGTTTGAACTGGAAAATCCAACCAGTTTCCGTGACTGAAAACTGCACACCATGAAAAGAAGGAAAAGAAGTGGCACCCAAGTTTCTGGAAGATCTCTGCCTGTTCCCAGAAAAGACATGAACATTTCTCCCCTTTAGTAGCCTATCACTAGCCTCCCTCATTATTTCTATCCTACGTCTGTAACTTCTCAACTCCTCGGTTGGAAGATTGCTTTGTAAGCACAAACTTCTGCCTCTCAGTTCTTTGCCCACTGAATAAAACTCTTTCATCTCTATTTACCCTGTCTCTCTAGTCACTGGCTTTATCAAATGCTAGCAAAACAGAAACCTTTTCTTAGTTATAGTTTTCGGGTCATCAGGTAAATATCCATTGCCTGGCCCTTCTTCCTTGTGATTCGATAAGCAAGGAAGACTACATAAACTTAAAATTCTTCAGTTACTGCTACTGCTGCTTCACTCCATAATTTTCATTTGTTATATATATATAATATGATGTATATTAATAACATGTGGGAACACAACCTACTGACCCTTCAAAATCCCACCAGATCATGGACCATCAAATATCCAATTGAAAATAGTGCACCTTCTGGATCTTCTCAAAATACTAAAATTTATTCTGAGCCTCCTTTTAATTTAATGCCATCTTCCACTAGTTTTTACCAAGCACAAGGCACAAAGAGAACGTAGAAAGACACTTATAGAGACCTTGTCAACCAGATTAGTCCATCTGACTTCATTGTGCAGAATATGGGCTCAAAGACTGTCCTTTTTGGGATGCCAAATCAATTGCTTATCAGTCTTTGCCATTTAAAAAGTCATGATTGGCAGTTCACACTGCTTATTAATACTGAAGCAATTGTTTATAATTGTTCTGGGTTTCAATGTCTAATTAAAGCTAAGTGGCTAGATTTGCATACAATAAACAATAGAAGTGACTTGCATCCCCAATCTCACAGACCTAATCAGCCTCACAATACAATATCATTAAAACTTGCATACTAATTATAGCTAATTGTTCCAAGCAAAGAAAAGCTATTTCTTTCAGAAGATAGTTTCTTCCAAAAGCCTAACTCCTGCTATTCATGTAAAAAGACCCAAAATGCTTAAGTCACCTAAAAAGAAAAATCAGAAAAAAAGCAATAAAAGTTGTTCAGGAAAGCCTTTTTTTCCTGAGTTATAAAAAGTCCATGCATCCTTATTGAAAGAATTCAGCCTCTTCATTAAAGCAAGTCAACTACACTTAACATGTATATCAATTCTACTGTTGACAAAATGTTAAACTGCCCAATGAGAAATGAATAAAATAAAGTCATCATATTTTGGGTTAAACAAATCGATCGCATTATATCCTAGAGTGACCCTTTTGGACTGTTTTGTAATTAATCCTAGAAGATCACATCATCAGGGAAACATTGGAGTTGTTTTATTGGAACACCAAACTGGCCTTCTGCAAGATCAATGCTAAATACCATAATTCCAATGATCAATTGCCAACAGTCAAGCTAATGGCTAAAGTAAATGCAGAATATAACTGATTACTAGAACAGCATCACATTTGTTTTGTATTTCCAGCTTTCCTGGTTATATGCTGCCTTAAACTGGATCTAGAAAACTCTACTCTTGGCAACTCATATAGCAAGTCAACAGTTTGTGGTACAGTTCAGTTTTACCTCCTCCTTGGAAATAATAATAAAAATGTCAAAATAACCCCATTGGACCATAGTTGATTTCCCATTGGAAAGCTCTGCTAATTAGAAATATTAAATAAATAAACATTTTTGGAAGTGACTTGTCTTATGAAAATAAATTAATATTGAAGAAAAGGTAGAGCTAAATAATACATTTTTGGTTTGTTTCAGTGCTAAGGACAGAACCCAGGGTCTTACAGATGGTAGGAACAGCACTACTGTTATGGTGGGCAATGGGATCCTGGGCCAGGTCTCCAGGTTCTTGTTTACTATGAACAAAGAATGGATGGTAAGGAAAAAGCAGTAAAGTTTAATGACCTTCAAAAGGCAAAGTTATCCTCAGAGTGAGCAGGCTCATGCTGGTGAAAGGAATATGGTGCAAACACTGAAAGGAATTATGTTCAAGAATTTAACATGTTGCTGGGTCTAGGTCATTTTCCATTGGCTCTTTCAGAGCATGATTGACAGTGTGACTGACAGGGTACTGAGTCAGGTCAGTGGTATGTAGTACACATATCCTTTCCCATAAGTTACTCTTCTATAATTGGATGGATGAGATGCATTCTATAGGTATGAAATTTAGTGATCTCTAAGCAAGAAAGGCTATTGTAGGTCATGCCAGCTGGTTTGGCCCACATGTGTCCTGGTTTGGGATTTCAGAATTTTCCAAATGTCTTTGTCTTCTTAATCTCAGCCTTGGCTAGTAGACCTAAGGACAGAGGCCCAGGGATTGTCCCCAAGGAGCTGCCCAATTTAAGGTGAGTGGAACGGACTGGTTTCATAGCCTCAAACGTACTATTATGTTACTATTACTGAGCTACTTCACATCAAAAAAGTGTTTCAGAAGAGATTCGATTTCATTGTTTTATTTCTTTCCATCCATCCCATCCCATGCCTATAGTCTAAAAAGAAAAACTAAATTTAAATGTTTTCTATTTTCGGATGCACCCAGCTTTGCTAGTGGGAAATATATTGTGATCACTCCCATTTCATTCCACCTCGGATAACAGAGGAAAGGAATAAAGGGAGGAGAAAGAGACAGAGGGAGAGGAGACAGAGGGAGACAGAGGGAGACAGAGGGAGACAGAGGGAGACAGAGGGAGAGGAAGGAAAGAAGGGAGGGAGGGAGGAGCTGAGG